>CANXYC010243676.1:0-12177 GCA_948193065.1 Aleurites moluccanus | reverse complement strand
GATATTGAATATTGTATATGGCATGGCCATTATTGATATTGAATATTGAATTGATTGGAAACCGAAATGATTGATTGATTGATTGAATTCGGATGCCATTGTTGTTAATGGTATCCCTTGTTATTGACCCTGTTATGATTGTGACAGAACTTCCGATTCGACAGGGGAGGGGGGAAATACTGTCGACCTTATGGACATTGTATATCTGTTCCTTAGCTGGGAAGGGTTTTGGTCCCGGTCATAAGGTTTGATCCGCCTTATGCTTACATTTGCCCTTATATGGATGATTAGGACCTACATGGTCCAATGTAATTGATATGGAGACTGTATGATTTCTTTTCCTATAGTCCATCCCACTATCTGTCCTTTCACGTATATGAAACCATATTATATGATATTGTTATATCTTATTGATGATACCTTATGAACTTGATATTATTCAGTTCTTGATTTTATTCGATTGATATCCTTATTGGCTGACCCAATTGTTTATTGTGATGCATGTGAATTCACTGAGTATCATCTATACTCATTGCTCATTGTTTACCCATTTCAGGAGAGGATTAGAGCTGCAGAATCTAGACTTCTATTTCTCTGAGGATTCTGCAACAGATTATTTGATGTATTTTCCAGATACTTATTTTGTATAGCAATTATATTTTGGTGTTCATAATCTAGCTGCTCCATGGGTATGTACGGGTTAGCTAGGAAATGAACATGTATCCAAATGATGACACTATGATATAGAAAATATATTTCATAATTGTTATGATCCTGTGGGTATTGTTAATATAGTTGATTGAGAATGTATGACAGGTTGTGATTGATAATGAATGAATAGAGATTGTATACATGTATATTGTATTGATAGGACTAATATTGGGTTCTATGGGTGCCGGTCGCCATTGGCATCTCCCGTGCCCTAGGACCTTCGCAGCTCGCGAGAGCGGGTCATGACAATCAAGGGGAAACAAACTCAAGCATTCATCTTTTAAGCATTTAAGGGAACAACCCATAACCTAAGTTGAAATCCACGTTTTGAAGATGTTTGAAGTATCAACTTAAAGGTATGTAACTCTACTTTTCATAAGGTATACAATTCTACTTTTCATATGACTTAAAGAATCTTTCTTGTGCATGATTGTAACGAAGTTTGCTTCCTTTCTTTATTCTTTTGCTCTAACTTTTGCCTTAGCTACCCTTTAGGGTTTTCAACTTAGTAAATTATCTTGTTTCTTTTCTTTTCTTCTTTTTTTTTTCTTTCTTTCCAAATTTGGTTACTTTATGAACACAAGGATGTTTCTTTCAAAAAATATGAAAGTAGAATCCATTCTACAAGTATTATAATAGCATCATGTAACTGTATTCATCTAATAAGAGTATAACAATATTTGTATGACTTCACATATATTATTGATTGGTCCTTCCAGGTTTTCCAACCAAATGGTTTCTCTCAATTTCCCTAACTTTTGCCTAGGTAGACTTGTTAAGGTTTTCTACCTAGCAGTAACCCTTCCATTTTTTCTTAAAATGGACTTTACCTTGACCTTAAGTAATATTCTATTTTAAACTTTCTACAACTTTGGTGGAAGAAAGACCAATATGGTCTTGAAGATATTAATTTTCTAGAGAGGTAGTGTCGAAAGAATTTGAATAATCCTCCCCTATTTAGATTGTTTAAAATTCACCAATCTATTCTAATCCTTTGAAATTGTTACTCAAGCCTTCGTGGTAAGTTCATAAAGTTCTTCACAATTTTCATCTCATGTTTTGGGGTGGTTTAAATCCACATTATGCGTTGCTTCTCCAGACATAGGCTAAACTTAGTCTCAATATTTTGCCCCTATGTTTTCAGTATTTTTTCAAGCTAGAACTTGCCCCATGTTTTTAATAAGTAAGTAATTGCCTATAGCTTATGGTTGTAGGGATTAATGGCAACTTTTAAGAACTTGGTCTTAGTCTAATCTAGATATATGCCCTCGAGTTTCTTGTTCTTTTATTTTTATTTTTTTCATCTCTCTCTCATCTCAAATATGAAGTCATGTAACTGAGCTATACTTAAACTAAACAAATGAGTTTGCATAAAACCCCATATAAAACAAGCTCATAAAAATTATGCAAATTAAAAGTAGCATTACTGAAGAAAATATCCAAATGTTCACGAAATTGAGGTCCAATGCATAAAAGAAGATATTCATTTATAGAATGCCACAGCCAAATCTAGGATACTTCATCTTATTCTCAATCATCTAATCCCTCATTATTGGAGCTTAGTCAATCATCTTTATGATTGAAGTGGCTATCATTATTTCTAATAGTATTCCTATTCTTATCATGCAACATGTCTTCCACTTGGATTCCAGCTTTATACAACTACCCAAAATTGGATAGAGTACGTAGCATAACCTTTCATAGATACCTGAAAGAGTACATTTCACACATATTTTAATTTGGTCCTTAACATCAAACCTAGATTTCATTTGTGCGGCCTTTTATCTCCATCTGGTCAAGTACTCGACAAAAATTGTGTTGCTCTTGGTAGGTAGTTTCCAAATCACTGTGTTGTAGTAATAATGTTTAATGAAGTTTTGAGCCAAGTTTCTCCAATCCATTATAACTTTCTTATCCAAGTTATAATGCCAATAAACAGTAGCTCTAATTAAGGATAAGACAAATAACTTGGTGATTTGGGTCTTGGATAATCTAGTGATTCCCATAATAGTAACATGCTGCCTCAAATGCATCCTTAGATCATTAATGCCATTAATTTTTTTGCAAATATGACATTTTAAACCTTGGAGGAAGTTTCTCATTAGTAGTGAGATCTAGGTCATCTATGTCATAAGAACTTTCAAGCACATTTCTCTTTAGTATGTTTTGCATCTTCTCAACTTGCTTAGCTAATGCTTTGTACTTATCAATTTGAGAAAATTCTAAGGACTCTTCCATGATAACCTTTCCTTTAGTCTTATGATCTCCTTTGAGTTGATGGTCAAGCTTCTTATAAGAGCTTTCATCTTGGATAGACTTGTTTTTAGAAGTAGCTCCCTAAATGCCAGTTGCATCCCCTTTTGTATTCAAGATTTTTCTGATTGTTTCCTCTATACCAGCCATCTTTAGATTGATACTTTCATATATGCTTCCTAACTATTGATTACTCAAGTTCCAATAACCCTCTTTTCTCTTTCCTAAGATTGATTTGAAAAAGGATAGTTTCTTTTTAGGGCAATGATGGCTAGATGATAAAATGCTAATGTAATGCAAGAATATGTATATGAGTGCTTAATGTATGATCTAGTGTAATATCTCCATTTGCTTTGATTTAAACTACTTTGTTAATAAACATCTTGAATTAGGATAGCTCTAGGAAGATGAACTCCGACCATATGCAATCTTAAAGCATATTTTAGCACTTATTATTAGTTAGCCTTTACATGTTTTATAGCTAAATATTTTCTCTTTTTCCTTTGGTTTTTTATCTTTCTCTCAACTCACTTCAAGTGCTAAAGCATAAACAATGATATGATAGGAAATTTGTCACTTTATTCATTACTAAAGAATTTTTGTCATATCAAATTTCCTAAGAATAATCATGTAGAGAGTTGTATCCTTAATTGAAAACTAAAGTTTTTAAGACAAAATCCATCTAAATTGTATCCTTAATTGAAAACTAAAGTTTTTAAGACAAAATCCATCTAAGGTGCATATTGCTTCAAGATTCTTCATCCTTAAGGCTTTTCGAAATATGCTTCATAACCATCCTTGTATGTGATGTACCTTGGTGAAGGTGGAGCTAGGTTTTGTCTAGGAAACCATCCATCATCAATGAGGTCTTGAATTCATGCTTGAGCGTCCTACATTGGTGACTATAATGGCCAACAACTTAATGAAATTGATAGTATGCTTTATGGTTAAAGTTCTTTGGCAAAAGTTCAAGTAAAGGCTTTGGGACTAAAGGATGAAAAATGCCTATCTTTTGAAGTTTCTCAAAGATTGTGGACATGGGTTCAAGTTCCAATAACCCTCTTTTCTCTTTCCTAAGATTGGTTTGAAAAAGGATAGTTTCTTTTTAGGGCAATGATGGCTAGATGACAAAATGCTAATGTAATGCATGAATATGTATATGAGTGCTTAATGCATGATCTAGTGTAACATCTCCATTTGCTTTGATTTAAACTACTTTGTTAATGAACACCTTGAATCAGGATAGCTCTAGGAAGACGAACCCCGACCATAAGCAATCTTAAAAGCACACTTTTAGCACTTATTATCAGTCAACCTTCACATGTTTTATAGCTAAATATTTTCTCTTTTTTTTTTTTCTTTTTATCTTTCTCTTAACTCACTTCAAGTGCTAAAGCATAAGCAATGATATGATAGGAAATTTGTCACTTTATTCATTACTAAAGAATTTTTGTCATATCAAATTTCCTAAGGATAATCATATAGAGAGTTGTATCCTTAATTGAAAACTAAAGTTTTTAAGACAAAATCCATCTAAGGTGCATATTGCTTCAAGATTCTTCATCCTTAAGGCCCTTCAAAATATGCTTCATAACCATCCTTATATATAATGTACCTTAGTGAAGGTGGAGCTAGGTTTAGGCTAGGAAACTATCCATCATCAATGAGGTCTTGAATTCATGCTTAAGCCTTCTACATTGGTCACTGTAATGGCCAACAACTTGATGAAATTGATAGTATGCTTTATGGTTAAAGTTATTTGGCAAAAACTTAAGTAATGGCTTTAGGTCTAAAGGATGCAAAATGCTTATCTTTTGAAGTTTCTCAAAGATTGTGGACATGGGTTCATTTAATGTGTTGAACTTTCTTGGTTGTTGCTGGATGGGCCTCTTCTTATACATGACATTTTCGTCCGTAGCACAAGACTTGACTTTCTATTAGACCTTAAGGTCTTCATCATACTTGTTTTGATGGTTACAAATAACAAATTAATGGACTAATAAGTTTGTTTGATTATATGCAAGAATTTCTAAGAATTTCTTTGAAGTATTGCAGGATGCTGCTTAGTCGCGGGCGCGACGATTGACACAAGCTTGGCCACAGGTGCAACAGAATCAGTCATAGTCTTGAAAAGCTTTAGGTCGCAGATGCGACACTTTCCAGTCGTGGGCGCAAAATTGATTTGAGATTTCCAAAAACATCCAGTAGCTTTCAGGAGAACAAAGTCTCTCCAGTAGCGGGCGCGACACAAAGAAGTTACGGGTGAGACTAAGTGAAGTCGTGGGTGTGACAAAATTATTTGCGGGCGCAAAATTAAAATAAAAAAATCTCAAAACATCCAATAGCTTCAAGATGAATAGTGTCATTCAGTCACGGGTGCGACATTATACTGTCGCGGCTGCGACCTGATAAAATCATAGGATTGTCCAAGCTTAGTTGCGGGTGTGAAGAAGCTCAACCAAGTTTGAATGCTAATTCTCGCAATTAGTCGCGAGCGCGACAGTTTCAATAGCGGGCGCTATTCGATAAAATTCAAATTTATTCTTCTTTGAGCCAAAAAGGAAAGAAGCTAATCGCAGGCATGACTATTCTAGTCGCGGGCGCGACTCACCTGTATACTAGCCGTTGGAGCGAAAATTCAGGTGCATTTATTGCGGGAAAATGAGTCTAAACGGCTCTTTCTTCAACCAAAACTATAAATATGAATTGATTTATATTAAATGAATAGAGAACAACATTAAAACAAGTTCATAAGTCATTTATTGAAAGATCATTTATATTTATTGTGCAAAATCAGTTTATACTTGCATTTATTGTAAAATCTTGAAAGTTGTTGAAGATCTGTATTTATAAGAGAGTGTGGTAGAAAAGGGGATTCTTTCTTCTCATCTCTTGTAGATCTCTTGGGTTGTGTGTGAGCCTAGTTTGAGAAAAATACATTGTAAAAGATTAAAGTGTGAACCAAAACACTTAGGTTTGATCTTGAACCTGTAAAAGGATCAAAGATAGTGAAATACTCAAGTGTAATCTTGAGGAGTGGACGTAGGCTTGTTTTGGCTGAACCACTATAAATCTTTGTATTGATTTTCTTCTTCTCTTCCTTCATCATATTTTTAATAGGTTATTATTTTTAAAAGACAACCAATTCACTCCCCCTCTTGATTGCCAAAGGGACTAACACTTTATTTTTTGTCACTTTATTCAAGTCTTTAGAGACTTGACTTAGGGTTGCTTGGAGTTCATCTAGCATAAACCCATCATCTCATGAACTGCCTTGATTTCTTCCTTTAAAGTGTTTATTTTAGATTTCACCACCTTTCCAGTTATTTCCTCTATTTCCTTTTCCAAAGGGCTCATTGACATTTGAAGCTGTTTCCAATATGGCTGCAAGAGATCATGTGTTAGATTGTGCAAGATGCATGATGCATGGTTTACAACGATGCATGATGCATGGTTTACAACGATGCATGATGCATGGTTTACAACAATGCATGGCACAACAAGTCAAACGATCTAATCATTCACCCATTCCGTTCATTCATTCCATCCATAATTATAGACATGCGATGGGTTGTAAGTCACGACCCACTTTTGGGCAGCGACGGTCCTAGGGCACGGGTAGACTTAAGGTCACCGGAAACCCGTAGAACCTATGAACAATCCACTTGTTAATCATTCAATCAATTTTAATTCATTAATCAATACTTAAATCCCATTTCTTACTTATAAATTTTACAAAAAATTTGCCAGAGTTTTCTTTATAATTTTAATACTATTCCAGATCCAAAATCGGTTCTTTCAAAAATTACACTGCCTACACTAAAAATTATTTTACATTCCCAATAATTTGCCAATCTTATACCCTCAACTTCATAGTTCAACAGTCATACATTGTCACACCCCAACTCCAGTGGTGCGACGGTCCTAGGGCAAGGGTAGGCGTAAGGCTACCACAAACCCGTAAAACTCACAAATCTTGAATCTCATGCACATATATTAATTACTATATCATATAATATCATACAATAATCATTACTATAAATCCGGTCAAGCATCCATCAAATCTTTACTATTATCATATCATAGCTTTCTCTTGTTCCTTACTGATCAAAAGATGCATCTCACATCACTAAGGAACAAGAGTATCCAAAAGGTAACAATTCGTACATCAAAATATCATCATCCTCAAATGACTAACTACGGAGCTCTAGAGAATACTCCCATTACATATTATATTATAATACCATTCAATGAATATACATAATTACATATCAAAAGAATTACAATGGAAGCTTCTTGGGATGAATAAGTCAAGAAGCTTGATATTCTCTATTACCTCCCTCACGAGCTATACTATCACCTGAAATCCACAGAAGATGAGTAAGCCTTCAACTCAGTAAGATATGAACAAGCAGTAAGAAAGAAATACATATATATATATATATATATATATATATACAATCTGAATGAAACATTCATTTCAAGAACATGGTGAGAATCAAAATGTGGTTAGGCTTACAAATAAACATGAGTACTCACAATCGAATAGCACTATCAAATATCATGGTAGAACTACAGAATGAATCGATAGCCATGCTACCTATCATAACAGAGCGCATCAGTAGTCCTTACTACCTTATCTCAAATGCATGTTTGGCCAGGAGCTCGTGGTCCCCTCTAGGTGGAACACTGGTAAAAACCCTACAAGTTGGGTTCCCAAAGTGCATGATGGACCAATGAATTTACTCTCATTGGGAAGAGCGTTCTATTCATAGGGTCATATAGTTTCATATCACAAGACCATCAATATATATCATAATTTCAATTGATTTAACAAGTAAGAAACAAGTAGAAATCATGTGAACTTGACCCAAGAAAATTGACCAAGTCACTTACAATGTATATACACATGGAAATCTCAAGAACAAATGGTGAATTTCATTTTAGGAATACCAGAAACTGTTAAATAAATAATTCGATAATATATAATAAAGTATACAAGAATCATATGGGTTCACCTTTAGAACATTTGGTCATATCATAAGGAATAACAAATGCAATGTTCATACTTACCTCAATACAGATTTATCCTTGAATTCCTTTCAGTAATTTGCTCAACTCCAAGCTCCTCAATTACTTTGATTTTCTCTTCCTAAGAAAATTTCCCAAACATTCAAAATTAGGGCTTTCTCTAAGTCAATAATATTCCATATGATCTCTAAATATTTAATCATCTTAGAGCTTCTATTTTTAGTTTCTAACATCAATTTAATTATCTCTTAAAGAAATAACTGCATTTAATTCGGAATTACTGTTCATGTTACTATTCATGATAGTCCATAAATCCTGATTCCTCCATTACTAATTACAATGTATAACCTTAAAATGTTTGCAATAAATTCCTTACACCCCGAATAAATTATTGTATGCCAAATTAAACAAATCTAAAGAAAAAATGAAATTTGAAGAAATTTACCTTATTTCTCCAAAAACTGCTCCACTGAAATATCTTGCTTAAATCTAACAATTTCTGCCTTGAAATATGCTAATCTAGAGTCTTAATGCATTAATTTGAGTATTAATACCTTAGAAAATAAAATGAGACTAATATGAGAAAAGACTGAATTGAACGAAGAAAGAAGGAAGGAAAAATCGTGAAAACACTACTGGGTTGCTGGGGTTAAATAGACCACTGCCCCAGAAAACACGCTTGCCAGCTCGCCAATCCGCCTTGCATTTCCCAGCTCGCATATGTCACCTCGCATATGTTACCTCATCAGACTCTCTTCGCGAACTCTTCCTCGCATATGCCACCTCAGCAATGCTTCTTCCTCTTTTCGCCTCTTCGCTTCTTTACCAACTCGCTTCGCCAAACTCTTCTTCACGAACTGCCACTTCACACATTCCCTCTTCGCATAATGCCTCTTCGCATAATGCCAACTCTCCTTTCCTCTTCGCCAAATCCTCTTCGCCTTTCCTCTTCGCCAAATCCTCTTCGCCTTTCCTCTTCGCCAAATCCTCTCCGCCTTTCCTCTTCGCACATGCTACCTCGCATATGCTTATTTGCCAATTGCCACCTCGGCAATCTCACCTCGCCACTTTGCCACTTTGCATTGCTAGCTCACAAAATGCCACTTCACATTTTGCTGGCTCGCCATACCAAGACTTTGCTCAATTGAAACCTTTCCTGGACAACTTACACTTAACCAGCTCACAAATGAGCTACAAATATCCAAACTTACTAATTCTTTTTGCCACTTAAAATAAACATGTAAGGGCAAAACATATCCAAAATTCAAATCACAAAAACAACCACACAGACTATGGTGACTCTCTAAAAGTCACCCAGACTTACTGCCCCAAAATCCAACTGAACAGACCTGAGATAATCCAATCTCCACTGAGATATACTTATCCAAAAATCCTAAAATTTTACAGCCAATATCACAACATATAAAGAAACATTTTTTATGTTTACACCTTTGGCTAAATCTATATCAGTCATTCCCAGTAATTTCAAACTAACATAGACTTCTTGCAGAAATACTCAACCAGACCAGTCCTGCTCAAAGGGACTTAACTCATAACACACACAGAATTCTGCTAAGCGATTTTACAGAGTCATAACTGAGACATAGATTCACAACTTTTATGTTTTATACTTTATCAAATTATTTCTCTAAGAATATGCAATCAACCTCAAAATTTCCTTCCTCCAGAAATTCTGGAATTTCTCAAACATTCTTATATTGAATTAATTAATTCTTCAAACATACAATTTAATAAAATACTACAAAAATGAAAGATATTACATTCTTTCCCCCTTAAATAAATTTGTCCTCAAATTTATAATAATCTACCTCAAGCCTGAAATAAATGAGGATATTTATCTTGCATGCTTTGCTCACTCTCCCATGTGCATTCTTCCATAGCTTGGTTCCTCCACAAAACCTTAACCATCGGTATTTCCTTGTTCCTTAGCCTCTTAACCATTCGATTTACAATTGCAATTGGGACTTCTTCATATGATAGATCCGGTTGGAGATCCACATCCGGCACTTGAATCACATGAGAAGGATTGGCCACATACTTTCGAAGCATCGATACATAGAACACCGAATGCACCTTATCCATACTAGGAGGCAAAGCCAACTTATAGGAAACCTCCCCAACCTTACTCAAAACTTCAAAAGGTCCAATAAATCTTGGAGACAGCTTGCCTCTCTTGCCGATGCATAAAACTCCCTTCATTGGAGAAATGTTTAGAAACACCAGATCTCTAATGGAAAACTGAAGATCCTTTCTCTTTGGGTCGGCATAACTCTTTTGACGACTAAAAGCTGTCTTCAATCTCTCTCGAATCAATGGAACTTTCTCGAAAGTATACCTTATCAATTCCAGTCCTTCAATATTCTTTTCCCCAACTTCATCCTAACACAAAGGAGATTTATATTTCCTTCCATACAAAGCTTCATAAGGAGACATTTGAATCATGGAGTGATAACTATTGTTGTAGGCAAATTCAATCAATGGCAAGTGAGCATCCTAATTCCCTCCAAAGTCTAGAATACACATCCTTAACATATCTTCTAGAGTTTGGATGGTCCTCTCTGATTGCCTATCTATTTGCAGACGAAAAGCCGTACTGAAATCAAGCTGAGTACCCAGATACTCTTACAATTTATGCCAAAACCTCGAGGTTTCCTGAGTACCTCTATCTGATATGATTAAAACTGGTACTCCATGAAGTTTAACAATCTCATCCATATAAATCTAGGCATACTTAGAAACTTTATAAGTCATTTTGACTGGTAAGAAATGGGCTGACTTTGTCAATCTATCCACAATGACCTATATAGAGTCATAGCCCCTTGAAGTTCTTGGCAGTCCGACCACAAAATCCATGGTCACTCTCTCCCATTTCCATTCTGGCAATGGCAACTCTTGGAGTAACCCAGATGGTTTCTGATACTCAAACTTGACTTGCTGACAAGTTAGACATTTGGCTACATATCTAGCAACATCTCTTTTCATTTCACTCCACCAATATGAATTCTTGATATCATGATACATCTTTGTTGCACCTGGATGTATATTATACTTGGCATAATGTGCTTCCTTAAGAATCACATCTTTCAACCCTTCAACTGCTGGAACATATAGCCTACTACCCTGCCTTAACAAGCCATCAACCATATGAAATCCTGGAGCTTTTTCTGATCCCACTTCATTCTTTATCTTCACCAACTGAGGGTCTCTATCTTAAGTTTCTCTAATTTGATCAATGAGAAGTGGCTTGACTTGAAAATTTGCCAAAAGCACTCATAACTCTGACAATTCCCAACTGATTCCCATATCATGCAATCCTTGCACTTTCCTCACTAGGGACCTTCTACTCACTTGAATATGGGATAAGCTCCCCAAGGACTTCCTGCTAAGTGCATCCACTACAACATTGGCTTTCTCTGGGTGATATAAAATTTCACAGTCATAATCCTTAAGCAATTCAACCCATCGTCTTTGCCTAAGATTGAGATCTTTCTGCTGAAATATGTACTTCAAACTCTTATGATCTGTGAAAATCTCACACTTCTCACCATACAAGTAGTGTCTCCAGATCTTCATTGCAAACACTACTGCAGCCATTTCAAAATCATGAGTTGGATAGTTCATCGCATGCTTCCTTAACTGCCTTGAAGCATAAGCTATCACTCTTCCATGCTGCATAAGCACACAACCAAGCCCTACTCGCGATGCATTGTAATACACCGCATATCCTCCTTCACTCGACGGTAAAGCTAAAACAGGTGCCGTGGTGAGACAAGTCTTTAACTTCTGGAAGCTCTCTTCACATGCTTCTAACCATAGAAATTTAATTTGCTTTTGAGTGAGCTTGCTCAAAGGAGCTGCAATTTTGGAGAAGTCTTGAGCAAGTCTCCTGTAGTAGCCTGCCAAACCTAAGAAACTTCTAACTTCTGAAACATTCATGGGTCTAGGCCAACTAAGAATTGCATCAACCTTTCTAGGGTCAACTTTAATCCCTTCTTTGCTCACTATATGCCCCAGAAAGCCCACATTCCCAAGCCAGAATTCACACTTAGAAAACTTGGCAAATAGCTGATGTTCCCTCAAAGTCTGCAATACAATTCTAAGGTATTCTTCATGTTCTTCTTTACTCTTTGAATACACAAGAATGTCATCAATAAACACAAT
>CANXYC010243669.1:0-34613 GCA_948193065.1 Aleurites moluccanus | reverse complement strand
TATATATATATATATATATATATATATATATTATAAAATTATATTCAAATCACTAAATATCCAAATCGAATTTTTGAATATCTGAACTAAATTGAATTGAAATATTCGAATATCCAAATCGAATCAAAATATATTTAAATTTAAACAAAATTATCGAATCCTTAAATTTTCGAATAGTCCCATACTGAATTTTTTAGATAATTTGATATGAATATTTTTTTATTTGATTCTGAATTGAAAATTCAAAAATTTAATTCGATTTAAAAATCTCTAATTTTATCTTAACATGATTCCGATCAGAAATTTAAAAATAAAATCTATAAAAATTTAATTCGATTTGAAATTCTCTAATTTTATCCTAACAGTACACCGAGATGTTTGTTTTTGGCTTAGCCATTAAATTACTGATGATTGCTTCAGGTGAAAAGTTGACATCTATGTCTTGTCTTTTTATTCTTAGATTTTCATCACTCGAAAGAAAATTTTTTAGATGAATATAACTTATCAATAACGATATAACATATCAATTAATATATATCTATAAAATAAATATAATAATATTAATTAATTAAATCATGGAACATATATTTTAATTAATATTATAATATGTCTGACCATCATTAATTAATTACAATTAATTTTATAAAAAAAATATTTTATTTTATTTTATTTTTTATTTATAATTGATTAAAATAGATAAATAAATAAATATTTTACAAATAAAATAAAATAAATTGTTATCCAATTGTTATAAAATAAACAAATAAATTTATTTATTTATTTATAGCAATTTAAAATTTAAAATTTAATTTTTTATATAAATAAAATAAGTAGAATAAAATTCATAAATTTTGAAATTTTTTTATATGAAAATACTTTTTGATTATTCAAATAAAAAAATTTATTAAATTTAGTTTACTAATGAAATTAAAGTTTCAAATATGCTACTAATTAATATATATTTTTATTTTTTTTTAATATTAAATTTATCGGTGAAATTTTAAATCTAACTTAGTTTTAAAGTAATCTCACTTTATCACTAAATTAAGACACAAATTATATTTTTTTAGTTTAATTTATTGTATTTATCCTTTTTCATGTATTTATATTTTACATTTATAAATTTTAAAATATTAATTTTGATATATTTTTTTTAATAAGTGTATTATATTTTTATAATCTCATGCATATTATCTTTTACTGAATTTTATAGATTTTTTATTTTATTAATGTAATTTAATAAGTTTTATAATATTTAGCATTTTAAATATATAATTTTAATAAATTTCACTTATTAATTTATATTTATTAAATATAATCTCAATTTTTGGATTACATTTTAATATTATATTTGTTAGTCAGCGTTTTATTAACTTATATTTATTAAATATATTAGTATTTTCAGTTACAAAATTATTTATAAAAGAAAATTAATTATTAAAAAAATATTATACAAAATAAAAATAAAATTTAATTAATAAGACACAAAATATGTTTATTTTATTAATTAAATCATTTTTTTATTATTAATATAACTGATTTATTTATTTAGCTATAAATGTAGAGAGAGTACTTTTAAAAAATAATTATATATAATTTAGATGCTCTACTAATTAAAAAGAAAATATAGAGATTAAAAAGTATGAGATATTGAAAAGTAATTTTCGATAAAAACCGAAGAAAATATTAATTTTATTGATTTTTGAGTTTTTTTTTCTAAGTAAATAAAATTTAGAAACATAATACCCCCAATAATTTTTTTAAAGACTTATAAGAGAAAAACATAAAAATTCAATTTTTTTTTTTTTTACCTTATCCCTAATATAGAATTTATAATTGAACAACTAATTAAAGTGTTTAAACAACGTTGGAAGAAGATTGTCCTCTTTAGGAAAAACATTATGGTGTGCATCAACTTACTCGTCCATAAGACACGTGTCACCTCTTCATTTGGTGTTATGATTGCTCCATATTAGTAATAGTTTATTATCACATACTTCTCTAAAATAATTGAAGAAAACCAAGTCATTTGATTAATTATGTCCTATATTTATTTTTGGTTTCGATGTTTATGATCCTAAGAAATGGCAAGTAAGTATCTCATATCAAACTGTGTTGAGAGCTAGTGGGATGGTAGCCATCTAATACGTGTCGATGGAAAATTAATATTAATGGAACTCTTAAACACTACTCGAAGCAATTCTCAAGGTAATTTGGTTGCTGGGTTGCTTTTAATGCAGGCAAGTGCATGACAGTTTTAAACTGAGTTATGAGTCGTCACAAGCTAAATTTTGAAATCTTGGATACATTCAAAATCCTAGTCAAATCCATTATGTTGCTGCTAAAAAGGTGCTGAAACATGTTGGAGGTACCATTGGACTAGGCATTTGGTATGGAAAGCAAAATTATGCAGAACTGAAAGGATATGTAGATAGTGACTAGGCTAGTTCAGTTGATGACATGAGAAGCACCTTTGGATGTGTATTTGTCTTTGGATATAGTCCAATCTACAGGAGTGCAAGGAAACAAGAAATTGTTGCTCAATTCATAGCTGAGACAGAGTATATTGCTATGGATGGAGCAATGAACCAAGCTACTTGGATGAGAATTTTTTTGAAAGATTTGAAGATGAAGCCAAAGGAGCCAACTTAGATACTATGTAATAACAAATCAGTTGTTGCCATTGTAAAGAATATTGTGTTTTCATGGCAAGTCTAAGCATATTAAAATTTAATATCATTTTTAGAGAGAAGCTGAAAAGAGGGAGAAGTTATTATGAGACATTGTAGCTCGGAAGCTCAATTTGCAGATTTGATGACTAAAGATTTGGCCAAGTCAAGATTAGAATTATTGATTAAATAGTTATCTATAATCAACTTGAATGACAAAGAGGAGTGTTAGCAAGATGTCATCTCAAGCTATCAATGACAAGATCAAGGAGAAGTTGTTTTGTTCTTTTTGATTATTATGCACAACTCTTTGCTTGATATCAATATGTGGCTGTGTTTTCTTTATGCCTTGAATTATGTAAAATTTTACTTTAGTTATTGGTATTAGGTAAATACATTTTGATTTAAACTTTGTATATAAGCTAAATGTTATCAATGAAGAAGCAAGTTTTTTTGTTTTTCCATTTTTCTTTTAATTTATATTATCTTTTCTTTTTTTTAAATTCAACATTCTTCTTTATTAAAGAAAAAAAAAAGTATAAAAAAGTACACTGTAATTTAACATTGGTAGCATTCGAAATCTGTAATTTTTTTTTTATTTTTGATAATTTGATTTTTGTAATTTTTACCATTAAATATTTAAGTGACATTTTAGTTAACGTTGTTGTATATACTAAGTTGTAAATATTCTTTTTTTAATACATAATGTGGCATTCATATAGTGCCGATTGGGCACCATGTCAATATGAAAATAAAAAATAAAAAATAAAAAATGTATTTTAGAGATTTAATTTTTATTTGCGGGAAACTCCTAAATTTCTTCATATTCATCATTTTTTAACAACTAAAAACACATAAATTTTTTATTTTATAAAAAAAAAATTACATAACTTTTAACTACATTAGATCCATTTAATATTCTATGTAAAAAATCCCATCATAAACTTTAATTTCATTTTTCGGTCTTAATTTTTTTATTTAATTTTAGTTCTTAAAAAAAATCATAATATTTACCTCATTGACTTCATACATCATTATTTGAACATTAATGACATGCAAACATATTCAGCAAATACATTTTTCATATAATTACATATCAAAACTTATTTAGGGATAAAAATTAAAATTGAGAATTTTAAATTCTAATTCTAATTTTTTAAAATTAAAATTTTTTTAAAATTATAATTTTAACGATTGTTTCATATAAAAAATTAAAATTAAAATTAAAATTAAAATTAAATAAAAAATTGATGACGAGTGGACCACCGACGATAACAGTAAAAGTGATAGTGACAAACCACCGTCACTGTGATGAACTACAATCGCTAATGATAAAACTGAAGGTGAAGATTGCAGTGATTGTGGTGTTGGAAATGACAGTGAGATAAATGATTATAGTAGTGATTATGAAATTATAATTCTTGTGAATTAAAAATAAAATTATGAAATTAATTTTTTTTAGAATATTATAATTTTATAAAATTATAATTATAATTATAATTTTAAATAATTATTAAATACTAAAATTAAAAATTTTAATTTTAATTAAAACTCCAATTTTAAACTTTCCAACAGTCACTAAATGATTTCTGGCTTATCTATACAAATTAGACAAAACTAAACTCAAAAAACGAATTTGAAAAAGTCAAAGTACAGCTATTGAGAATCGGTTGCCGCAACTATCACCGAAGCACCGGCGCCTTGTCAGATCGGCTACTGGAGGTTGTGCGATCACACTAAAAGCTGCAAGGCACCAGCAGGAGTCCAGATCTAGTGCTCACCGGAGCATATTTTGCTGCAAATGGCTGGATCGAAGGCCAAAAGTCATAAAGGCTGAAAATATTTCTGGCTAATCTCGTCACCATCAATCATAAATTTCAGTCGAGGCTGATGTCAATAAAAAGCTAGCGAGGGAGAGCTGTCATCTGACACTCAAAACACCTCATTTGATGGCCGGAGTTGGGTGATTTAGAAGAGCACAAGTGTCTGTTTGGGAATGAGAAAAGAGAGAAGTGAAGGAGAGGGAAAGAAAGCTACCGTTATATATTAAAACAACGCATCGTTTTTTATTTTTTTTCGTTTTATTTTCATATTCCACGTGGCATCAATTCAGCACCACGTGAACGCCATATTATATATTAAAAAAAAAAACATTTCTGGCTAATTCTTGTTTTAAAAATAGTTATGCTTTTAAATTTTTTTATTTTTATTTTTCAGTGAGATATTTTTTAAATCTATCACACGATTTTAACTTACAAGGTATTTTCGTCAACTACTATTAAAAAAATTCTCAATAAATTAAAAATTAATAATTAAAAGACTCAATCAATATAAAATTAAAATTAGAAATTTAATAATAAAAAAAGATGAAATTCAAGAGGTTCGACATGTGTTTTATTAAAAAAAAAGTTAATTATTATTTTTTCTGTAAAATAATTTAATATATTAAATTTCTCTTAACCTTTTAAAAATACATTAACTCTCCTCTGATAAATATTATAATATACTATTAGACCATTTCGTTTAATTTTATCATTAATCAATCGTTAGTCAACTCTATAATAATAATAAAAAGATAAAAATATCATAATTAATAATATATTATGATATTCGTCAGGAGAAATTAATATATTTTTAAAAAGTTAAAAAAATTTATGCGAAAATAATAATTAACAAAAAAGAAATTTAACCATTTATTCTAGAAAGGTGGTGTTATAGTCGTCAGACAAATCCTGTCAGCAAATCTAAAACTTTAATATAAGGCACCAAATATAACCAACTTGTTACGTTACAAGGGTTAAGGTGGCCTGCACTACCAATTTCACATTAAAAATCACATGGTAGGAATTGTATAGGAATTGGGAATTGTTTGCCGATGGCCTAAGTAACCATGTTAATGTTAATAACTACCCTTTAGAAAGTGAGTATTCAAGAACTCTCTCCATTGCATGTTGGGGTTTTGTTGGTGTCTTTCAACTGCAACTAATAGACAACCCCTTGTGAAGGGCACTTTCATTTTTGGTCTCTAACCGACAACGTTTTGGATAAAATCCATCTGCCTTTTTGTGGATCTCATTTTGAGTTAAAGCAAGATTGTTCTTTTCTTAGTATTTTAGGATCACAAAAACAAGTCCTTCTAGTATATCAAAATTATACTCATAATAATAAACATTAGAAAAATTTGAAACCATACATCTATTTTATATAATTAATAATAATAGAAAAAATCATTTCCATATATGCCTCAAATTTTTAGGTGCATGTAATGCCACAAATATAAAACAAGTATTATAGAAATCAATAGAAGTAAAATTATATATATATATAAATTCTTTTATATAAATATGATTTCGACTGATATTAAAATTTATAAATTTTTAGTTTTAAAAATAATTAAGATATTCATCTTTTTCTTCTTTTTACTTTTTATATATATATAAATATGATTTCAATTGATATTAAAATTTATAAATTTTCAGTATTAAAAACGATTAAGATATTCATTTTTTTTTTTAATTTCTTATTTTGTTTGTAAATTTTTTTTGTCTATATCCTACTATCTAGTAATCGTTTATGTCATTTTCTATAATCATAAAATTTTCAATAAAGAAGGAGAATAATTCTAAAGTCAAAGTAATAAAGCATTACTTTTTTTTTATTATTATTCTTTTCTTATCATATTTTCCATTCTCTATGTCTATGTTGCATTTTCTTGACAATCTGTTGAGGAAAAAAAAAGCCCTTTGATATTGCTTTTATTTTGTTTAATAAAGTCACAAATCTTGACTTTGGTTGTAGACATTATTTATATAGTTGGTATGCATAATCATCGAATTTCAATTGAAATTTCAAATTTATTATTTATATTTTTATCATTAAATTAAAATATTATTATATCAATCTCTCAAATGAAATAAAAATATATATTTAATTGAAATTAATATTATCAATCTTCTAATTATTTAAAAGTTATAATTAATAACTTGTTAAATGTTAATGTTTATGGCAAACAAAAAATATATAGGGTGTTTGGATAGAAAATTAAACGTTATAAGCTGTGTTTTAAGAGAAAGTTAACGAGTTTTGTAGTTTTTGAAGTGTTTGGGTAAAAAAAGAAAATTAAATTATTTTTAATATTTAACCTAAATTTTGAAAGTTGAGTGGAGGAGTTTTATAATTAAAGCTCGTTTTTAATAAAACTGATTATTTTAACAAAATGTTAAACACTCCCATGATTGATGGGAGTAAAAAAGGAATTTTATGTTTTCTTTTTCAGTGTTAGATTCATGAATTAAAGAAAAGTTCAATACATCAATCAAATCATATCCTAATTGTTTTCATTATGGTCAAGTCAGCATTTTTATTTTTCTTTATTTATTAATTTATACATATAAAAATTAATATTTTTTTTTTCTTAAAATTGATAGAAAATGATGAATATAAGGGATTTGCATGTGCTTGTAACATGGTAGGACCCTAATTACACTACCAATCCATGTTTTAATAATTATATGAATTAAATCAAAGTACAAATATAATATATAAGTAATTATAAAGTCATAATTTTTTTTGATTGAAATGACTAATCATCCACAAATGCACTAATTAAGTAACAATTTTTCTTCTTCTTTGAAACTTGTTAATTATATTTATAGTAATTGATAATTCATCATACGTGTGCTACTCATATTTTATTGGACATTTAATAAAAAAAAAATCTAATGATACTATTAATGATTTATTTAAAAGAAGATTAAGTTCTATAATCATATTTATTATTATTTTTACAACCGATAAATATTTATGTCATGAAGATTTTTTCGTTCGTTATTTTTATTAATTAAAAAATTATTAAATAAAACGAGAAAATATTTATTCTATTCATATAAAAATAGGTCAGTGTAATTGAAATGAAAATATATTTATATAAATTTATTTTTATATGAATAGGAGAAATATATATCGGTCTTATTTAATATTTTTTTTAATTAAATATCTCTTTCATTTATCTAGAAATTTATTAGACAAAGTAAAACATATGTTTATATTTTCGAAATACAAGGCTATATACTTAACTAAAGTTCTTTGCATTCTTTGGATTTAATTTGATTTTCTATTAATGCAAAGAGGAAAATGTTGCTTTGCACGCTAAGCTATTAGCTATTATAGATGAAATAGAGTTTCATTTCAAGACTCAAAGAACTCATTAATTAGCTTCGCCCACTATAGCTATTAGCTATTATAAATTAAGGATGAAATAAAAAGTTTCATTTCAAGATTTAAAGAACTCATTAATTAGCTTTTCCCACATGACCAAATTACCTAAATATAGTTCTAACCTGCAATGTCTTTAAGCTCGAAAGTCACATGTTATGTCAGAAATGGATCAAAATGTACCAAAGCATGCATGAATTGATGCATAACTTCTAAACCTATAACCACCAATTTGGACTACCTTTTGAAAATCAAAACCCTAAAATATAATCCCATAATCAAAGGCCTGAAAATTGGAAGCTAATTAAATTAATTTGCGCAATCTAAGGCCATTAAAGGAAGAAAAATTCCACTTATATTACCTCATATAAGAACTAATTAAGAAGAAATATGCTAAGAAAGAACCAGTAAAACTAAGGGGGTTGATAAATGCATGTGCAAGTGGGGTCTTTGAATTAGCATTTGGTAGTCCAACTCAGAACATTTGCATGTGCCCAATTTGATGCTTGGAAATGACTGAAAATAATATTGAAAAACCAGTTTTTTGTGGCTTTGGCTCTTTTTCTCAAACATGAGCTTTCGTTAACTTGTTTGTCTCTTGTTAATCCCCAAGTCTTTATCAAATCCTATAGCCCCTCTCTTTAGGCCTTTACTATATAAGTATGCTCCCATTTCCTTTTTTCTATGCACCAAGCACTACTAATTAGCCCTCAATCCTCTGTCTCTCTCTCTCTCTTTCTAAAAAATACACAATTATACAATGGCCAGGGCAACATTCTCAACGATTTCCATTCTTCTCTTTGTGCTCAATCTTTTCCTTAGAGGAACTTTTGGGGACTATGGTGGTTGGGAAGTTGGTCATGCAACTTTCTATGGTGGAGGTGATGCTTCCGGGACAATGGGTAAGTACCTGTAATCTCTAGAGTACGACGTTTCAGTTACAAAGAGTATGCTCATTGATAGTTATTTACTAGTCCATATATATATATATATATATATATACACACACATTGTATGACTTAGAAAAGGTTTAGTCCTCAAAATGTGACAAATATATTATGTACTTATAGAAAGACTGTTAATTTCTTGCAGGTGGTGCTTGTGGGTATGGCAATTTGTATAGCCAAGGGTATGGTACAAACACTGCAGCACTTAGTACAGCCCTATTCAACAGTGGATTAAGCTGTGGTTCTTGCTACGAAATGAGATGTGACAGTGACCCTAAATGGTGTCTCCCTGGAACCATTACAGTGACTGCTACTAACTTTTGCCCTCCTAACTTTGCCCTCTCTAATGACAATGGTGGCTGGTGCAATCCTCCTCTCCAACATTTTGACTTGGCTGAACCTGCTTTCTTGCAAATTGCTCAATACAGAGCTGGAATTGTACCCGTTTCATTTAGAAGGTAAAAAGAAGAATAAATCATCTTATCTATGAAAATTCATTTTACTGAGTAATCGTCATGATCATAACTTATGAGTTCGATAATTGCTAAATAATTCATCGTACTAATTATTCTTAAAATTTTTGTGATGGTCTAAGCAGGGTCCCCTGTGTAAAGAAAGGAGGAATAAGATTCACCATCAATGGACACTCTTACTTCAATTTGGTATTGATCACAAATGTTGCTGGAGCAGGAGATGTCCATTCAGTATCAATTAAGGGGTCAAAGACAGGATGGCAAACTATGTCAAGGAATTGGGGTCAGAATTGGCAAAGCAATTCATATCTCAATGGACAAAGTCTCTCTTTTCAAGTCACTACAAGTGATGGTAGGACTGTGACAAGCTACAATATTGTGCCTGCTAATTGGCAATTCGGGCAAACATTTGAGGGTGGTCAATTTTAGAATTTTTTTTTTTAAGAACAAGCAAATAAATTAATTTTAATAACTATTTTCTTTTGTGGGTAACATTTGTATATTTTTCAAATAATATTGTACCATTGTTTGTGAGAGTGAGAGAGAGAGGGAGTGAGGGTTAGGGTATAGAACAAGGTTGGCCAAATGTGGCTGGCTGTTGCTGTGGTGGTTTATTGGCACCCGCTAGGCCCTTTTTTTTTTAATTAAAGAAGAAATAATGATTGTGAGATAATTAAAAGAAAATTTAGTATTACTTTGAAGAATGTGGATGTAATGTTTCTGTGGTGGCTTTTTGTTTGATTCAAAGCCATCAAATGTCATTGTTTTGTCTGTAAATTGAATCTTCTAACTTGGTCTACAACCAAGTTGGGGCAATTTAATAGTTACCTAATTTTTGTTGTATCCTAATTTAAGGCTTTCAACTTCATGAATAATAACATCTCTAATTTTCTAATTTTTAAAGTTCTATTGTTTCATTTCATAGTAATCAATTTGGGCTTATTTTATACACAAAAACATTTTAAATATAAAAGTTATTGCTATTTGATTTAAAGGAGGAATAAACTTGATCTTTAGTTTGTTAAGTATTATCTTTAATGTTTTGATTATTGTGAATTTTGGTATTGGATAAATGGAAATATTTTGTGTTGGACTTAAACGACAAAGCATTTTGTAGTGTTGGAGCTAGCCATCTATTACTTTGGTAAGTACCCTGCAGGTAAATTTATAGATTCGATCCCACGTTTAATGGGTAGAGGAACAGCTTGGAGCTAGCCAAACCCAACAATATTGCTTTTCCTGCTATATGTTGTGGTGCTCATGAGCAAGAGGGTGTTTCAGTAGAAATAAAGTTTTGAAAATACTGTTTATTTTTTTTTTAATTTTAAAATAGCGTTTTGAATTAATTATCCAAATATCCAAACATTGTTATATGTCATTTTTAAGTAGATCTGAACACTTTTTAAGTTGCATTGATCATATTGCACAACTCTTATCTATCTTATTGAAAGCTTTGTTTTAGTTATTATGGCCATGTATACCTTGAGTCAGAGAGTTGATTTGTATGAAAGATATTGGCTTCTTGTTTGCGAGTTTTGGCCTTCAATAAGGAAACAAGGTCTAGGAGTTAAAAAGATGAGATAACAGACATTGAATTTCACCAGGTTTCATATCAGTGACAAGTTCATTAATCTCACCTTTTTTTTTTTCTCCTTTTTGTACTCTGTTTAGGTATCCTTTGAATAAAGCAGCTACTGTGGCAATATCTACAGTCAAAGAATGCGCTAATGACTTTAAACAGGTGTAGTTTCCTCAATGAAATCTTTTAACATTTCTGCTGGAAATAATTCATGTGGTCTTTCTGCCTAAATTGTTACAGAACATTTGTTTTTACAAAACCCTCTACTTATTCACATTATCTAACATTTTTATGGCAAATTTATATGACAGTGATAAGTGATAAACATAATTCAAAGCTAAAGCTTGAAATTGCTGTTGGCAGGTGCATTTTGTTCTGTTTTTGGCGGACACTTGCAATGTTTGGTTGAACAAGACAAGGGAATTGCTCCAACTTTAGCTCATTATCATACTTTTGATAATGCAGATTTGTTGATCCATTTCTTCTACAATATTCTGTTCATTATCATATTATTCTGACCTTCCATTGAACAATACATGTATACATAAAAGAGCTCGTCGCATTTTATTACCAACACAAGTGATCAAGAGTGTTCTTTTCTTTTAATTCTTATTAGTCCTTTATTTTTGGTTCAGTTCAGATGGTCCACACACATTGGAAAGAACTGGAAGAAAAATGCAATCATAAATGTACTACAAATAATTGAAAATTGCTTTCACGAGGATTAAAAAAATTTGAAATGTAGGATTGAGGGGTTCAAAGATCAGAAACCATAACAACAATAACTTCAAGACAAACTACAGCCAAGTACTTCCATCTTGCTAGTTTTTGATGTACACGTTACCAAGAGCTGAATAAAAGAGCCTTTCTTGTTACACGTAGTAACCCATCTTTGTCCATTACCTCCTGTTCTTTAAATCTACGAGGATCAATGCACAACCAATCTAATCCTATTCTCAGAGTACAATCTATCCTGTTTATCTTTTCCAAGGAAATAGTCCCACATGAAGGAAAAACAAACAAACTCCCAAATTTAAAATACAGAGATCTTAAGCCAAATGTCATAAGTTCACATATTTGTAGATGATTATGAAACACTGTTCGTTCATTGTAACGAGGGAAGGAGGGGCAGCACCTGCTCATGTTTAGTGAAGAACCAATCCCAGTAAATGATATAGCAAAAAGAGATGATTTCACCAAGAACTTGAAACTCTGTAATCTTGTGGCAGCGTTTAGAACATCTGAACTGCAATACAGACTCAACCTCAACCTGTATGTATTTCACACTAAGCATCTTTGTCCTTGGATAAACTCTGAGGGATTCTACTAATCACACTCTCGTCCACAATCTTATAGTGATGCGATAATTTTCTATGGATCATCCCGCAATATTTATCCACATGCTCTTCATATTTACCATACAAGGCAGGAATTGTAATGGATAAGATGGCTCCTGTCACCAAGATCAATGGCAAATCTATAAATTTTTGACTTCTCGATTTACTGAGCAGCAAACATCCAAAAGATTTATTCAAGCAATTTAAGGACAGCCCTGTGTTACACATAGTCATAATATGCAGCGGATCTTGCAAAGTTCAAGATATGTCATAAATATTGCAAGAAAACCTTCCTACGGCAATGTACAGCTGGAGGACAATGCCTCTTAGCCATAGAAGGAGGCCATATAATGTACAAATAAGTGACCGAGTACAGTACAAGGGAATTTGACAAAGAACAGAGGCTGCATTTGCTAAACAACTGAACAAGTAGAGCATACCTACATAGGCCAGAGTGAAGAAAGAAAAGTAGCTACCAATGGCAGACAGAAGCCATAGACAGACCACCACCTGTCAAACAAGAAATGATTTGATATCACCCATTTAAATCAGTCAGCAAAAAAATGCTATATGGAAGACAGATATTGTTGTTGTTTTTTTTACATAAATCCTAAGGACTATATTCAATTAATAGAGAGAGGCTTCAAGATGGTGAGAAATGGGACCCAAAACAAAACAAGCATAATGCATCTCCTATAAACCAAATATATCAAATCAAATACAAACCTTGTTGCCAGGGTAACAAATACTTTAATTGGCTGTAATGAAAGTTAGCCTTCAGATGCTGCTGGATTTTACGAACCCAAGGCAAGGAGGGAAGTGGGGGTGCTTAGGTGATTTAGCATTTAATACTGATTCTATTTGCCTTTAATTTGCTCCAAATGAAATTATAAAAATTTGTAAAATTAATTTGCAGTTCTATACTTGTCATGTTTGGAACTAAAAATTTTATGGAAGTTTAAAATTTCACCCTTCATAAGGAAATTCATTTAAAATCCAAAATTTTTTATTTGAAGATAGTCAATGCACTTGAAACAAACTTTATCGAGTCAATGCACTTGAAACAAACTTTATCGAGCAAATGAATTCCATATCACTTAAATTACAAAATTAACAGCGTAAAAAATGAATATAAACTCATCATTTGGCTCTCTCTTTACAAGCCTTCCCCCTCCCCCTCCCCCTCTTCTTTCTCTCTTTCTTTCTTCTCCACTTTTTTCTAAACATAGTGTATACTGCCATATTTGGGATCAAATGAACAAATAATTTATTTCATTTCCAAATGAAGGCTACTATAGAATTCATTAGCACTTGTTAATTCTCCTATATACAAATGAATTTTATAAAAAAAAAGAGAAAAGAATACTGCTAAAAATCAAGTGCAAAGAGTTTTGTATGTTTGGTGCACCATATACGAGGGTCTAAAATTTAATAATACATATTTGGAGAGAAATCAAGAGAGAGACCTATTCATTCATGCATTTTATTCCAAGTATATTGAATTACACAGAATTAAACAAAGTAAAATTGTAAATGAATTCCTTATTGAGTTACAATACAACTAAAGTGGAATTATAAATGACTTTTTATAAAATTTTATATTCTAAACATTATGAGTTCAGAATTACAAATGAATTCCCCAAAATATTCCATGTAATTCATTTGTTCCAAACATTATGATGTTCACATCAACTAAAATTCCAGACTTTTATATACCAAATATAAAAATTCATTTCTAAGTGAAATGAATTACTTATTTATTTGCTTCAAACATTGGGTTAATTTCAATTTCATTTTGTTTTTTAAATACCTTAAGTACATGAATATGACTCATAAATAAAGATCATGGTTTATGATACCTCATAAGGCTCACAGGCCCTCATTATACAGGGTATAACCCTCCAATCTCTTTAACTTAATCAATACTAACCTCGAAAAAGAGTCTAAAATCTTTTCCAATAGTGATGTCATGAGCCATAAGAAGCATGTTGTTGATTTTAACACGAAAAGAAGCTGCAGCATTATTAACCATTTCCTCTGACAAAACTAGCTCTGGTAATGATTGTGGTTGTCTGCTTAAATACAAACAGTTGTTGCCATTAGAAATGGTTTCAGCATAAAAGGGGGAGGATGACAAATGAATAAATGCAGTGGGTAATGCATACTTATTTCTGATAACAGCAAAGTTGGCACGGATGAATAATAACACAGTCACGACCAGCAAGACATCTGAACAAATTGTTAAGAATGGTAATCCAGACCGCTCAAATATAAACCACGCAACTGTTGCAACAACAATGACACCAAAAGAAACATGCCGCCGCTTCCACAAAAGTACGTCAGCAGCTATCAGTAAAGAGAAATTCATCAAAGATCAACAAATATGGAAAAATAAGTGCACCGATAAGCAGGACAGATGTCACAATATGAAAATAATATAAGCTGGTGTAACATATCATGACAAACAGAAACAAATTCCACAATTTTGCATTATATAGTTAGATACATCGAGGAGAAGATTAATTTTCTCAAAACAGCAAGGATGAATTAGCTACTCCAACTAAACAAAGCTTTCTATCCCAACTATTTGGCATCAGACAAAAATTTAGCCTAATCAATGAGGCATGTTAGAAAGAGGAATAGAAAAACAAGTTAACTACAAATAAGTAAGACTGAAGCAAAATACTTAAAAGTCCAAGCTCAATAGAAATGAAGAATTATTTGCAAGAGTAGCAGTATAACTAAAAAGGTATACCATGCAAATTCATCCTATGCTCCTATTATATTACTTCCACATGCTGAAGTTTTGAAGAAAAGCTTCTGAATTAGTCTTTCATCATAGATAAAGAGAAAAATGGACACAACAGACATATCACACGTAAGGTAAGTTTCAACATTTAACTGCGTACCAGTGGCAACATAACTTGTGTTATCACTTACTTATCCATTGAAAATAACCAACTTAAAAGAAACAACGGTGATGATTAAAAACAAGATAACCTTTACGAAATCACATGATAGAAAACAATGAAATATTATAGCTAGTCTACAAGTTCAAACATCAACTTGTAATTTATAGTATTTGCAATATAAGACAAGGGTTTTGACTATGCAATTCCAACAGTAACAACCATAGAAATCAAATAAAGAAAAAAAAAAAAGAATTTATTTTGCAAATGCCACTATTCTCTAATTTTCTTTAATTCAAGCAACAGTCATCTTTCATTTCCTCAAAGAAGAGTATATTCAGATTTTGTAACATGTTTGCTCAAACTTTATATATCTTAAAACACACAAGAGTTTGTTATTATTTAGACATTCTACAAAATGATAAAGCCCATATCACCATTAACCTCCATATCTCATCCATTAATTCCTACTTTCCCGAGTATCACGCAACAGAAAGAATAGAACAATTGGGGGGAAAAAGATAAACTACACCTCATTAACCAAACAGTAGCAACAAAGAAAAAGAAAGAAACTTTTCCATGTGGACAACACAACCCGATAGTTGAAAACTTCAAATTGAAAGTAGAAGCACATTCCCAGTAGCAGCTTCCTAATCACCTTGATTAAGACATAAAAATAAAAGCAAATAACTAAAAAAAAAAGACCAAAATTTCCCCTTTTCTAAATCTAAATTACCTTTGCCACCACCCATAAACTGATGAAGTGAGACTTGCCGACCAAATAATCGATACCCACATGTTATCAGTGAAGAAGAACAACAAGCAGAAGCTGCTGCGTCATTTCTTGTCTCACCTCCACTGCCGTCCACTCTATCTACAGAATCATGTGAATTCTCCATTACTTCTCGAATATGAAGAATCCCAATTGGTAATTTGCTTCTGCAAAGAAATGGATGATCGAAATAAGATCCAAATCTTTTGCAATGCTGAAATTTCAAAGAATCCAAGAATATTATCTTTCTGTTAAAGATGGCTGGATCTGGGGGTTTAAGAACAAGGATCTAATTTGAGTTATTGAAATGTCTATTTCTTCATGGTTTCCTAGAAGGGAAGTGCAAAGAAGACGACAAGGGAAGTCAGACAGGGTGGCGATTAGAAAAGTTTTTAGTTTTTGAAAGTGATATTTGTGAGAGTAAATATGTATACGATGGTATTGGGTAAAATATAATTTAAAAATTGATTATAAATTTATGAGGTATTTTTAATTTATTAATTTTTTAAAATTAATTATGTGTTTAATTTAAAATTTAATTTTTTTGAAAAATTTTAATTTTTAATTTATTTAAATAATTGAATTTTAGTTATATAGATAATTATTTTTATTAATTTTGATATTTATTAAATATTATAAATTGAGTCAAAATTAATTTTTTATCTAAAAAAGTTTTTTTTTTTTTATAAACTATGCCAAACGGACACTAAACTCCCTTAAATTTAATTATTTATTAAAACAAATTATTGAAGAATAAATTTTTTCTTTAATAAATTTCAAATTTAAATAACAAAAAGGAAGAACAAAAATATGTGAATGATTGCATAAATTTTTTTAAAATAAATAAATTTTATTAAATTAATATAAAAAATTTTTCCAATCAAATTGCAAAATAAATTATTATTAAATTTTTTATCAAATTTTATTTTTTTTAATTTATTTATTTATTAGTTTAATCTCCTTATAATTTTTTAATTCTCACACATTATATATTTTTAATTAATTTTTATATTTTTCAATATATTTTTAGTGAAAATATTATTATCAAATTAAAATAATATATAATTTAAATTAAAAAATAAATAATTAAATTATAACATATACAAAAAATTAAAACGTTTACTGAATCGAAGGACATATCAAAATATTTTCATATTATATAAAATATCCTAACTCTTTGCATTTTATTATGGATAATTTTATTTTTTAATATTTATTTAGAGATAAATAAAAATTAACAGTGGACTAATACTAATACGAGTAAGCTGTGTTCATTTTTTTTTTAAATAATATCAAGAAATTAACTACATTTTGTATGATTATTAAGAATAAAACAAGAATGTAACATTCTTTTTTTTTTTATGGATTAATATGATTTCAATTGCATATAATATTAAGAATAAAAAAGAAAGAGAGTATCACGATTTTAATTAAAAGAAGAATATAACATTATTTTCTTGTAATTTTTTTTCAATAATTTATAAAATAAGTATTTAATATTTAATTTATATATATTAGATTTTTATTTTATTTTTATTCACATTTCGTACATAAAATAAAACCAAAAGGGAAATATTCCTGGTCACATCAAGCCTTGTAGATGGTGGGATTCTCACTGTTGGTCATTACTACCATTCATTTTCAAAAGACTCAAGAAGTCTCTGTTTCTGTTTCTTGACGTTCCCACACTCAAAATATTCAATTTCTATTTTCATTTGGCTTCTTGTTCGTCATCTTCTTCTTCTCCATTGTCCCTTCAAGAATAAAATTATGAGTCTCAGAAACAACTCAAGATTACCATGGATGATCATTTTCTCCTAAGACAATGCCTCATCCAGCTTGTTCTTGGATTTACTTGTAAAGATTCTTGATTCCGTGTGAGGAAAAGGGCAGATAGTTGTACCTGTTCTCAATGATGAGATGTTGGGAAGCAGAGTGGGAGTTTTGGAGATACATTTGTTAACCTTCAACAACAATTTTCCAGGTGGGGATTGACAAGGTGCCTAGGTGGAGTTGGTCTGCTTTGAGACAAGTTGTCAAATTTTCTGTTGGGAGAGGATTCGCTAGCTACCTGGTAAGAACCATCTTGTTGTTATGTTTCTAATTTCTATTATGATTTATGTGGGAAAAATTGAAGAAATTTGTTAACTTGGAAATTATTTTTGGTTCTCTAGAGTTGAAAATTTTGTCTAGAAAATAAGAAAATGGGAAACAAATGTGATGTACGAAGCTTTTGGAGTATTCATTTTATCAGTTGAAAGTTTAGGTACTAATATATGTATGTTGAAGACAAGTGCGGATGAAGAATTAGTATGAGTGAGGAACAGAAAGGGAATAATTAGCATGTGAATTTTACATACATAATACTGCCTTTTGATTTATGCGATCGATTATAGTGTGAAAGTTTGCTACCAACAAGCCTGTGGCTCAGTGGTACTAGAGTCTTCCTCAAGATTGAAAGATCTCAAGTTCGAGTTACAGAGGAACAAAATTTACCATAAAAATGTCTGAAAGTATGCTGCGGTGGCATTTTGAAACATGGGGAATACTGGTATGAGATTTAATTAGTTGAAACTTCCCAAAAAAAATACTGTATTGGGAATTTGAGAGACTATTCATTAAACAAGAAAATAATATTTGGAACACAATTTTAAGAAACCCAAGATGTTAGATTATTGACTAGGAATTCAAGATTCTGTATGTACTGGTTTTACTAGAGAAATCTTGAGGCTGGAACCATTTCTTTCGAGAGAATCAAAACATCCTCTTATACTTCTGGAATACACTTAAACATGTAACAAAAGCCTTAGTACAGCAATATACATCACACCAATGAAAAACAGAAACTGTGCCACACAATACCACAACAATGTTATATGATTCAGTAATGGTCCCAACTCCCTACATCTGTAGCAGAGAAACCAATCCTTTTTTTGTTTTTTGGTTTTTTCTTCTGATTTCCTCTGTATAAGCAAAATGCTATATTTACACATCAACTGTTTTCAGAAAGAAGTTTGTTTTCCTTTTCTTACAACCAAACACCCTAATTACAACACAATACCTAAACCAGAGTTAATCAACCATACATTATGTATATGTTTAACAATGCCTTTATCATATCCATGCCTTATTGTTGTTGCCAGCAAATTGCATTTTTTGTTAAATATGGAAGGAACAAAAGAGTTTTCTAATTCAATAGTGAGCTACATAATCGGGGGAAGCCTTCCCCCTTTGCCACACCAAACCCTAACCAAATAGAGATTCAAACTTGAAAATTTTTGCTGGAGACCTCAAACTTTAGCCACTGGAGTATCTTGGAGATGAGACAAAAAATAATTACAAGCATAGCAAAATTAACAAAATAATTTCACTTCTTTCTGTCATACTACATTTTGCTTCTTTCTTTGACTCTCAGGTTGGATCAGTTTCCTCAGCGTTTAGTTTTTCAAGCACAAGTACTATAAGCTTGAAGTAACATCTAGAGATAAATATTATCTTCTTCCTCCATGAGATGATGAACTTGAAATGCTTGAGCAATCAGATCTAGACAGTACATCACTCATTGTCTCCTGATAATAGACAAGTAAATATGTAAGTTTGCAAAGTTTATGGTAGGAGTAGAATGCTATGAAATTAGTAAATATTGCATTCTTAGAAAAAAAAATTATGTTCTCTAATGTGTATAATTTAATTTATTGAACTAAAAAAAAAAAATCTGCAGGATGACTAACTCACTTGAAGTGAGGTATTATGGCTGTGATTAGTTGTGCTAAATATACCTCCAAACATGGGAAAAGGCATGTTTGCGTCTGCAAGTTCTCTCAATCTATTAAGCTCAGGTAATATGATGTTCCCGAGATCTGGTCTGTCTTTTTTTCTTAGTTCTGCACATTGAAGAGCTAGCTTTGCAAAACGCAAGGTCTCCTCTACAGGCCAGTCAGGAACAGATGGGTCAAGCACCTGAAGAAAATTTTCATCCTCAATGGCACTTTCAACTTGATGAGCTAAACCCATTGGTGACTTGGCTGTTATTATTTGTAGAAGCATGATACCAAGTGAGTAAATATCAGATTTAACACCAAGCATTCCAGTTTGCTGATATTCAGGATCAATATAACAGAATGTTCCTGCTGTTGATGTCATGCGATATTGAGTAACAGTATCTGCCACAGATGGAGGTACAAGTCTGGCCAAGCCAACATCACTAATCTTGCTGACAAAATTACGATCAAGTAAAATATTTCCAGGTTTAAGGTCACGGTGCACCAGAGGTTCTGGCTTGGTTTGGTGCAGGAAAAGGAGACCAGTGGCAATCTCTGCAGCAATTCTGAATCTCATTTGCCAAGGAAGAGGCGGCCTGTTTCCTCTCCGGAAGAGACAATCATCTAAGCTACCATTTGCCATGTATTCATAGATCAAGCAACCATACTCTGGGCAGGCTCCAAGGAGGAGAACCATGTTTGGATGCCGTATGCAGGATAACACTTCAACCTGCAATAGAGTTGTTGGATATATTGAGATCAAAATGTTTGTCATTTTGAATAAAGTCTAATGTTGATGGACAGTTTCAAACCTCTTGCTGAAACTGTAACTTTCCTTGAGCTGCATCACAATGTAGAACTTTAACAGCGACTTCTGTATGATCCAGGTAACACTTGTAAACTGGGCCATAACCTCCTTCCCCGATCCTGAGAGAGTCTGAAAAGTCCTCTGTTGCTGTTTCAATCTCCTCAACTGAATATCTCCGGTACCTAAGATCAATTGGCACCCAAGATTCCCTTGTCTTTGTCTCCTCAGAGTCTTTGAAAGCTTTCATTTCTGCACTTATTCTTCTTTGTGCTTCCAGCTCAGCTAGTTTCTGAGCTGCTTGAGCTGCTTCAATAGCTGCCCTACTCTTTGCTTTCTCCTTCTCGACTAGTGCCAATGCAGCTTCGTCTGCTATTCTTGCCTCTTCATATCTATTTTGTTCTTCAAATTTCCAGTGTTGATAATCCCTAGTCTGAGGAGATATATTAGAATTTAATCCCATTATTAGTTACCGTTGCTCAACAGCAATGTTCTTTTTCTATTAGTGTAAATATTTTATGTCTGCGTGCATGTGTAATGTATAATTTACTGTAGTTGTAAAGAGAATGAAAAAAAGCCTTTATGAATGATGTCAAAAGTTTCTCTTTAGTACCACCTAGGGGCTACCTCAGACGATTAGGAAGGGATGCAGGGTAGAAATCGTAAGTTTGAGCCCTACCTCCTACCTTTTGTAAAAAAATAAAAAATATGAAAAGCCAGATTTTTTAACCATCAGATACCTTCTGTTTTGCTGACAGTGTCTCCTTGCATGATGAATTATACATGTCCATGGTTTGCTTCAGCTCTAGTCTGAGTCTCCTCATCTCAGATTCCACATCTTCCTAAAAAATTTGAATAAATAATGCATTAGTTTTCTGTCTTCTATCTGATTAAATATTAATCATCTTACCCAATTAATTCAAAGTATTTTTTGAAAGATGTATGAAAGAAAAATTGAAGCATATTGGCTGGTGTTTATGCATATTTTTAATGTTCTTCTCTTGGATTATTATGTCCTTACCATGTTTTGTGAATACCATGATGATTGTCCACTGTCCTGTGAGCTGCCCGAGTAATTATATTGTGAACCCATATCTATTGATGTACTTGCTGAGGATGTTGACCCAAAGCTTCTATAATCGTAGTCTGTGCCACTTGTTTTCCAAGGGGGAATTTCAGGTTCTGAATTGTCATAGGAAGATGGATACATGCGATTGTTGGTTGGCCTTACACTGCTCACATATGATGCATCCATTTCTGATGGGTAATGATTTGAACCTCTACTTTTAATGAATGGAGACCTGTTCCAAATATTATCAGGTTAGTCCTCTAGTTAAGGTTTCATTTTATTATCAAATATATGATGAATGTCATTGACGGAAGAAAACAAAAAGAAGCATTCATTGGTTTAGATGTTAAACTCTGCAATTAGCCTACATTATTTACAAACTGTTGATAGCCTGATATTAAGCATTATTTATACACTTCCACATCAAAATATTTGATCTATTAAACTTACCTGATCATTTCTGTCTCTTCATGGAAGTTGTATGATGGATATGATCTCTCTAATGCTGTAAAAGAGATTGATAAAATCTTAAGAGCAATGACAAAACCCAGCTATAGTGTAAATTAGCATGATGCAAGTTACATAAGCAAACCTCTTGGAGATCGGCCAGTCCTGTGAGGTAAATCAGCTAGAGCAGGAGCTTGGCTTGCTTTGATTTGCAACTGAATTTGAGGAGCAGGCTTTGGTGGTGGTGGAGCACTAGCTGACCGTACAGAAGAAACCTTTCCTTTGTTAATGACATATACAGTGCAGAAGTCTGGTGCAGCTTTTGACACGATGCTTGGAACATCTGTGGTCTTGAGTTTTCTGTGGTAGAAGGTTAGTTATAATCGTGTTTGCATATAATTAGCATCTGCATATTCAAATCAAGACCTCTCTTTTAAATAAAGGTGCTTCTCAAGATTCTGTGTGCTATATGATTCTTACGAGAAAATGATTAGCCCCTTATATTTTTAAGTTGTTTATATATCCTAGCTGCGGAATGATTGTTATGAGTTAACTATCACAAACGGTTTGTGTACCTGACGATTATGCCTCTCCTTGATGGTGCACCAAGTATCAAAGTATCTATCACACGAGTAGTTGCATAGTCTACTATTGCTTTGGGCACATCCACATCCTCGACTATGACTTCATTACATTTTATCTGCAGGAAATATTAATGATGAGGTTAAGCAACAGGTTGATTGCAGTATGCCAGTATCTACGAAGGATAAATTTGTTATACGAGAGAAGAATGCAAATGAACAGAGAAGCAGAAGAGAATTTACATCCTTTCGCGTGCAGAAGCAGCGGAATGGAAGGAATAATTCCCTGGCTTCAGATTCAAGGTGCCTGCTACGTGTTCTTGAAGCAGGAACCTCGTCTTTAGCATCTTCAACTGCAGCTCCAAAGGGTAAAAGGGAAAGTTTAATTTCTTTTGGATAACAAATGACTACCTCATTGAAATAATGACTATATGTGTTTTTAAATCACTATATATCAATATCATTAATAAGAAAATCAAGTTAATATTACATTTTTCAATTTCTTCTATGAATACAATAATTATTTTCCATTTCCATGAAGAAACAATTATGAGAATTTGATATAGCTAACAAATTGTTATTTCAAAAGTCTGTATATAACTATAGGAATGAAATGCTTAACAAATGAAATAGAGAGGGCATACATTGGGAAGGAGCTGAAGCTGTCTTTTGTTTAACATGGAGAAGTGTAACAGATTGACCCCTGCAGAGAAGATGTTCAACAGTCCATTTAAGGGCATATTGGCTCCCTTTATCTCTATCTATTGCCACTAAAACACTGTCATTTCCCTTTTCTCCATCCTTTCTCGCCGATTCTGCATTCTTTCTCACCATATTTTCCCACCCTTTGTTTTCCCCGAAAATATTTTTAGCAGAAAGAATGCAGAACTGGCAACAAACCCAGAAACTAGGCTTATATATAAGAGAAAAATAAAAATGATTGAAGTTGTCTGATAATGGTAGCCCCTTATTGTCTCTTTATTTAGATATTGCTAATCCAATGACCCCTTTTTTTCTCTCTTCCTGTCCTGATATGATAGATCCTGAATAAAAGGGGAGTCTGTTAATTTGTTTTTCTTGCTAAGATTGTTTGAGTCGGTCCAAAAATTTATAAATAAACGTTGATGAAACAACTTCAATTTTTATTTACCTCTTACACTTTCCCTTTGTATATTGTGTTATTTCCATTCAACAACAGAATGCTTTAGTAACTAATGCCATTATTGGCATATAATTGTTCAAATGTAATTCTGACTTCCTAAAATTAAACAGCATTGAGAAATACTTGCCACATTTGTAGTGTATCTTCTCAAAATGTGCATTTGCTTCATTCTTTTCATTTCACTCAAATTTTCCCATAAAATTCTTATTTTTCACATTTGTGTGATTGTATACAGGTTTAAATTTACTTCATTCTTTCTCTTTTCACTCTCATTCATTACAAAGATTTTGCTTTAATACTCTTTAACAATTTCTAATATACCAAAAAATCAAAAAAAAAAAAAAAAGCAAAATTTAAGATAAATTTATCTATTAAACTATCCCTTTTCGTAATTATTTTAATTGATAATACTAAATTTAAGTAAAAGTCAATTATTATAAAATTTTTAATTTAAAATTTGTATTTAATATATAACAATTAATTAAATTTTTGAATAATTTTATAATTTAAAATTTATATCACTTACATCATTTAATGGTTAATTTATTGAAACTGATCGAAACAATTTTACCTAGCGTTGGAGTGAGCAGAGAAAGCATTGATTCAAGTTCTGAGAGATACTGCCCAAAGCAAAAGGACTCATTTTATTTTTTTGGAGTATGAATGATATAGACATATATGAGCCAATTTGATCATGTAAAATGATCAAAGTCAAATAATTAAAACATTAAAAGTATTTAGTTATGGGTCTTATTTGGACTTAGTCCAATAGATAACAGTGCAACGAATCAAACTCATTATCTCTGATGATAATTGACGGCGTATTTTGTGGTGTATGATCATTTTTTACAAAAAAAAAAAAAATTCATTCTAGTCACAACCACGATTTCAATATGTTTTCCTAACATATTTAAGATTCTAAGAAATACAAATTTCAGTCAATCTCAAACGTTGAAATTTCATAAGTATACCCCTTTAAATTCCGAGACTCATTCTATTTTTTTGTGAAATGTCATTTTTTACAATATCTTGAAAATTGAGGCATTATAACCATGACCTCAACTTTAAAATGTTGCTGTAAAAATTATAATATGCAAAGAAATATTAATCTTGTCTGACATTTGAATGGTTAAATTTCATAAATATACCTTTTGAATTCTTAACTCATTTAACTTTCTGGTAGATGGTCATTTTTCATAATATCTTAAAAAAATTTGTGTTCTAGCCACGACCATATTTTCAATATGTTGCCTTAAATATCTAAGATGGCAAAAAAACTAATCTCATCCAGTCTTACGAAAGGAGAAATTTTATTGCAATATATTTTGGATTTCAAGGCCTGTGTTGTTTTGGAGCATGCTTGTTATAGACATGCAAAACTGAAAGTTTAGGGCCAATTTGACTATGAAAAAAATCAAAGTAAAAAAAAAGGACTGCTGGAGATGTTTAGTTATGGGCCATACTTGGGTCTAGTCCAATAGGAAATGGCGCAATGAGTCAAATGCAGGGCCTCTGGTGATAACTAATAGCGTATTTTATGGTGGATGGTCATTTTTTACAAAAATTTAAAATTTCTCCATTTCACCACAACCACGATTTCAATATATTTTCCTAACATATCTAAGATTATAAGAAATATAAATCTCAGTTGACATCGAACGTTGAAATTTCAAAGGTATACTACCCCTTTGGATTCCGAGACCCATTCTATTTTTTTGTGGAATGTCATTTTTTGCAATATCATGAAAATTCTGGCATTTTAGCCATGACCACAATTTCAAAATATTGCTCCAGAAATCTTAGTATGCAAAGAAATATTAATTTCATCTGACATTCGAATGGTTAAATTTCATAAGCATATCCTTTGGGTTCTTAACTCGTTTGACTTTCTAATGGATGGTCATTTTTCATAATATCTTAAAAAATTTTGTGCTCTAACCATGACCATAATTTCAATATGTTGCCTAACATATCTAAGATGGTAGGAAAAAAAAACTCGCCATCCCCCGAAAGGAGAAATTTCATTAAAATACATTATAGATTTCAAGGCCCGTTTTATTTTTTGGAGCATGGTTGATGTAGATATGCAAGCCTCGAAATTTATGGGCTAATTTGACCATACAAAAGGATCAAAGTCAAAGAAATGGGTCACTGAAAGTGTATAGTTATGGGGTCTTACTTAGGCTTAGTCCAATAGAAAATGGCGCAACGAGTCAAACTCATTGCCTTCGGCGATGTCTGATAACATATTTTGTGGTGGATGGACATTTTTTACAAAAATTATAAAATTTTTCCATTTTAACCATAACCACAATTTCAATAAATTTTCCTAAGATATCTAAGATTCTAAGAAATATAAATCTCAATCGATTTCAAGCGTCAAAATTTCATAGGTATACCCCTTTGGATTTCGAGACCCATTTTTTTTTTTTTTTTGTGGAATGTCATTTTTTGCAATATCTTGAAAATTCAAACATTCTAGTCATGACTACAACTTCAAAATATAGCACCAGAAAATATTGTATGCAAAAAAATATTGATCTCGTCTGACCTTCGAATGGTTAAATTTCATAGGCATATCCATTGGGTTTTTAACTTGTTTGACTTTTTGGTGGATGATTATTTTTCATAATATCTTAAAATTTTTTACGTTCTAGCCACGACCATTATTTCAATATATTGCTTAACATATCTAAGATTGCAGAAAAAACTAATCTCGCCTTGCCCCCGAAAGGAGAAATTTTATTGGAATACATTTGGGATTTCAAGGCCCGTTTTATTTTTTGGAGTATGGTTGATATAAACATGAAATTCCTAAAGTTTATGGACTAGTTTGACCATGCAAAATAGTCAAAGGAAAAGAACTGGGATACTGGAGGTGTTTAGTTATAGGCCTGAATTGGACCTTATCCATTGGGAAACGGACGCAACGAATCAAACTCATTGTCTCCGGCGATGACTGATGGTATATTTTGTGGTGGATGACTATTTCTTGCAAAAAATTTAAATTTTCTCCATTCCACCCACAACCACGATTTCAACTAATATATCTAAGATTCTAAGAAATATAAATCTCAGTCGATTTCGAGCGTTGAAATTTCAAAGGTACCCTTTTGGATGTTGGGACCCATTTTATTTTTTGGTGGAATGTCATTTTTTGCAATATCATGAAAATTCAGGCATTTTAGCCATGATCAAATTTCAAAATGTTGCTCTAGAAATCATAGTAAACAAAGAAATATTGATCTCGTCTGACATTCGAATGGTTAAATTTTATAGGCATATCCTTTGGGTTCTTAACTTGTTTAAGTTTCTGGTGGATGGTCATTTTTATAATATCTTAAAAAAATTTGCGTTCTAGCCACGACCATAGTTTTAATATGTTTCCTAACATATCTAAGATGGCAGAAAAAAAAAATCTCGCCAGCCCCCGAAAGGAATAATTTCATTAGAATATATTGTAGATTTCAAGGCCCGTTTTATTTTTTGGATGGTTGATGTAGACATACAAACTCTGAAGTTTATGGACAAGTTTGACTATACAAAATGGTCAATGTCAAAGAACTAGGACACTAGCAGTGTTTCCATTATTTAGTTATGGGCTTAACTTAGACCTAGTCTAATGAGAAACGATGCAACTAATCAAACTCATTGCTTTCGACGATGACTTATGGCATATTTTGCGGTGGAGTGATATTTATTGCAAAAAATTTAAAATTTTTCCGTTCAAGTCACAACCACAATTTGAATAAGTTTTTCTAAGATATCAACATTCTAAGAAACACAAATCTCAGTTGACCTCAAACATTAAAATTTCATAGGTATACCCCTTTGGATTCCAAGACTCATTCAATTTTTTGATGGAATGTCATTTTTTGTAATTTTTAAAAAATTGAGGCATTCTAGCCATGACCATAACTTCAAAATGTTACTTCAAAAATCATAGTATGCAAAGAAATATTAATCTCGTCTGACCTTCAAATGGTAAATTTCATCAGCATAGCCTTTGGATTCTAACTCATTTTACTTTCTAGTGGATGGTCATTTTTCATAATATCTTAAAATTTTTTGTATTATAGCCACAACCATAGTTTCAATATGTTTCCTAACATATCTAAGATGGGAAAAAAAATTAATACTGTCCAGCCCTCCGAAAGGAGAAATTTCATTGGAATACATTTTGGATTTCAAGGCCCGATTTATTTTTTAGAACATGGTTGATGTAGACTTGAAAATCTTGAAGTTTATGGGATAGTTTGATCATGAAAAATATTCAAAGCCGAAGAACTGTAACACTGGATGTTTTTAGTTATATGCCTAACTTGAGCTTAGTTCAATGAAAAATGACGCAATGAATCAAACCCATTACCTCCGGTGATGACTGATGGCATATTGTATGGTGGATGGCCATTTCTTAGAATAATTTTAAAATTTTTCCATTACAGCCAAAGCCACGATTTCAATATGTTTTTCTAAGATATCTAGCATTCTAAGAAACACAAATATCATTCAACTTCAAATGCTGAAATTTCATAGGTATCCCTTTGGATTCCGAGACCAATTCTATTTTTAGTGGATTATCATTTTTTGCAATATTTTGAAAATTTAGGCATTTTAAACATGATTAAAACTTCAAAATGTTGCTCCAGAAATCGTAATATGCAAATAAATATGGATCTCGCCTGACCTTTGAATGATTAAATTTCATAGGCCTTTAGGTTCTTAACTCGTTTGACTTTCTAGTGGATTGTCATTTTCATAATACCTTTAAATTTTTTGTGTTATAGCCACAACCATAGTTTCAATATGTTGCTTAACATATCTAAGATGGTAGAAAAAACTAATCCCACCCTACCCTCCGAAAGGAGAAATTTCATTGGACTACATTTTGGATTTCAATGCCCGATTTATTTTTTTAGAGCATGGTTGATGTAGACATGGAAGTCTTAAAGTTTATAAGCTAGTTTGACCATGAAAAGAGTCAAAGCTGAAGAACTGGGATATTGAATGTGTTTAGTTATAGGCCTAACTTGGGCCTAGTCCAATAGAAAATGACACAATGAATCAAACTCATTACCTCCGACGATGACTGACAACATATTTTGTGGTGGATGGTCATTTCTTACAATAATTTTAAAATGTTTTCATTCTAACCACAACCACGATTTCAATTTGTTTTCCTAAAATATATGAGATTCTATAAAACACAAATCTTAGTCGACTTCGAGCATTGAAATTTCACATGTGTATTTTGGATTTCGAGACCCATTTTATTTTTAGGTGGAATGTCATCTTTTACAATATTTTAAAAATTTAGACATTCTAGTCATGACTACAACTTCAAAATGTTGCTCTAGAAATTGTAATATGCAAACAGATATTGATCTTGTCTAACTTTCAAATGGTTAAATATCATAAGCATATCCTTTAGGTTCTTAACTCATTTGACTTTTTAGTAGATGGTCATTTTTCATAATATCTTAAAAAATTTTGTATTCTAGTTATGACCGTAGTTTCATTATATTGCCTAACATATCTAATATTGCAGAAAAAACTAATCTTGCCTAGTCTTACGAAAGAAGAAATTTCATTGGAATACATTTTGAATTTTAAGGCCTGATTTATTTTTTGGAACATGGTTGACGTAGACATGGAGCCCTGAAATTTATGGGCCAGTTTGACCATGCAAATTGGTCAAAGTCGAAGAACTAGGATACTGGAGGTGTTTAGTTATGGGCCTTACTTAGGCCTAGTCCAATGGAAATGGCGCAACGAATCAAACTCATTGCCTCTAGCGATGAATGACAGCGTATTTTGTGGTGGATGGCCATTTCTTGCAATAATTTTAATTTTTTTCCATTATAGCCACAACCGCAATTTCAATACGTTTTTTTAACATATCTAAGATTCTAAGAAACGCATATTTTACTCGACCTCGAGCGTTGAAATTTAATAGTATACTCATTTGAATTCTGAGACCCATTTTATTTTTTTAGTGGAATGTTATTTTTTACAATATCTTAAAAATTCAAGCATTCTAGCCATGACCACAACTTCAAAATGTTACTCCAGAAATCGTAGTATGTAAAGAAATACCTATCTCGTCTAACATTCGAATGGTTTAATTTCACAGGCATACCTTTGTGTTCTTAACTCGTTTGACTTTCTGGTGAATGATTATTTTTCATAATATATTAAATTTTTTTACATTCTAGCCACAACCATAGTTTTAATATATTGCCTAACATATTTAAGATGGAAAAAAAAAACTAATCTCGCCCCATCCCTTAAAGGAAAAATGTAATTGTAACATATTTTGGATTTCAAGGTCCGTTTTATTTTTTGGATCATGGTTAATGTACACATGCAAGCCCTGAAGTTTATGAAAAAATTTAACCATGCAAAAGGGTCAAAGTCAATAAACTGGGACACTTAAAGTGTTTTGTTATGGGCCTAAATTAAGCATGTTCCAATGGAAAACTACGCAACTAATCAAGCTCATTGTTTCTGGCGATGACTAGCGGCGTATTTTATGGTGGATGGCCATTTCTTACAATAATTTTAAAAATTTTTCATTCTAGCCACAACAACGATTTCAATAAGTTTTCCTACGATATCTAACATTTTAAGAAACACAAATCTCAGTCAACTTTGAGCGTTGGAATTTCATGGGTATACCCCATTAGATTTCAAGACCCATTATATTTTTTGGTGGAATGTCATTTTTTATAATATGTTAAAAATTAAGATATTCTAACCATAACCACAACTTCAAAATGTTACTCCATAAACCATAGTGTGAAAAGAAATATTGATCTCGTCCGACTTTCGAATGGTTAAATTTCATAGGCATACCCTTTGGGTTTTTATCTCGTTTGACTTTCTAGTGGATGGTTATTTTTCATAATATCTTAAACATTTTTGCATTTTAGTCACGACCATAGTTTCAATATATAGCCTAACATATCTGAGATGACAGAAAAAACTAATTTTGTCTGGCCCTTCGAAAGGAGAAATTTCATTGGAATATATTTCTGATTTCAAGGCCTAATTTATTTTTTAGAGCATGGTTGATGCAAACATGAAAGTTTTGAAGTTTATGAGCCAGTTTGACCATGCAACAAGGTCAAAGTCAAAGAATTGGGACACTGAAGGTCTTTAGCTATGAGCTTGATTTGGGCCTAGTTCAATGGAAAACAGTGCAATGAATCAAACTCAAGCATTGCTGACGACGTATTTTGTGGTGGATGACCATTTTTTGCAAAAAATTTATTTATTTTTTTATTCTAGTCACAACCACAATTTCAATAAGTTTTCCTGAGATATCTAACATTCTAAGAAACACAAATCTCAGTAGATCTCATGAGTTGAATTTTCATTGGTATATCCATTTGAATTTCAAGACCCATTTTATTTTTGTTGTGGAATGTCATTTTTTACAATATCTTGAAAATGGAGGCATTCTAACAATGACCACAACTTCAAAATGTTGCTCCAAAAATCGTAGTATGCAAAGAAATATTGATCTCGTACGACCTTCAAATGGTTAAATTTCATAGGCATACTCATTGGTTTCTTAATTAGTTTGACTTTCTAGAGGATGGTCATTTTTCATAATATCTAAAAAAATTTTGCATTCTAGCCACAATCATTGTTTCAATATGTTTCCTAACATATTTAAGATAACAGAAAAAACTAATCTCGCTCAGCCCCTCGAAAGGATAAATTTCATTGGAATACATTTTTTTATTTCAAAGCCCGATTTATTTTTTAGAGCATGGTTGATGTAGTCATGGAATCGCTAAAATGTATGAGCCTGTTTGACCAGGTAAAAGGGTCAAAGTCGAAGAACTTAGACACTGGAGGTGTTTAGTTATGGGCCTAACTTGGGCCTAATCCAATTGAAAATGACGCAACGAATCAAACTCATTGCCTCCAGCAATGACTAACAACGAATTTTATGGTTGATTGTCATTTCTTACAAAAATTTTAAAGTTTTTCCTTTTTAGCCACAACCACAATTTCAATACGTTTTCCAAAGATTTCTAACATTTTAAGAAGGGTTAATTGTAATTTCCCTCCTGTAGAATGACCCATTATACTAAATTCTCCCTGACCTTTCAAAAATACACTAACTCCCCATTGACGAATGTCATAATATACTACTAGACCCTTCCGTCCAATTTTACTGTTAGTCAACCCTACAAGGGTAGTAAAAAGACCAAAATGCCCTTACCCTTTAATTTTAATTAATTACATTCTATTTTTACTTTAAATTTTTTTTTAGGATTAAAAAATATATTTTCGTACTTTTGACAAATTTGAAAATAACAATATTTTTTAAAAATATTTTTTAAATATTTTTATTTTATTTTTTAAAAAATAAAAAATAAAAAATAAAAATATTTTTTACTTTTTATTTTTAAATTTGTCAAAAATATGAAAATGAATTTTTTATTTGTATTAAAAAATTTAAGAAGAAATAATTTAATTAATAATTTAATTTCTTTTTAAATTAGTTTTAAGTAACAAATAAAAAATAAAAAATATTTTTTAAAAAATATTTTTGTTTATTTTTTATTTTAAAATTTGTCAAAAATATGAAAATAAATTTTTTAACCTTAAAAAAAATTAAAATAAAAATAAAATGTAATTAATTAAAAATAAATAGTAAGGGCATTTTGGTCATTTCACTATCCTTATAGGGTTGACTAACAGTTAACTAAGGGCAAAATTGGATGAAAGGTTCTAGTAGTATATTATGACATTTGTCAGGGGGGAGTTAGTATATTTTTGAAAGGTCAGGGAGAACTTAGTGTAATAGATCATTCTACAGGGGGAAAATTATAATTAACCCTAAAAAAAGTTCCAAAAGTTAGTGACATATCTAAAAAAAAAAATTATTTAGTGAGCTAAGTGTAAAAAACACCAAACTTTGGTGACTATCAAAATTTTGACTTGCCGACTCAACTATTTATCACACGTGACACTGACATGGCAATACAGTCAGCTTCACGTGATATGTTATGTCAGCAAAATGAGTTCTGGTTCTAGCTAAGGCCATCTCCAACCCACGACATCAAAATGCAGTCAACTTTATACCATTTTATAATTTATATCACATCAAACAGTAATTTTATCTTTAACCATAACTCTATTTCTAACACCATTTTTTACTCCAAAAAAGAATATTCTTTTTATATTCTTTTTTATCTATTTTATACAATTTATTATAATTTCTCACCATTTTATAATATTTCACTAATTGCCCATAAATAAATATGTTTTATATATTTATTAAAAAAAATCTAATATAATAATTGGTATTTATAATTTGTATTATTTCAAATTCTATATTATATATCCAAATTAATTAGTTTTCTTAAAATATGATTTTTTTTTTCAAAAATTTAGGTAATTTTAATTTTATTGCTTGTATTTAATATATATATATATATTTTTGAAATTTTTTTTTATTGAAAATTACAATTTAAATATAATAGGGTTTTTTTATAAATTAAAATTTTTAAAATTAATTGTTTGTATAAATTAAAAACTAAATAATAAAGGTCAAAAAAATAATGGGTTTATTTATAAAATTTTGGTTTTAATCATAAGTTGTTTATATATAAAAATTAAATAAAAAAAAAAGTTTGGTGATTTTATAACTCATTTACTCTTTTGGTCGTTTTTAGCATTTTGTGTATGTTTGTGTTGTAATAATAGATTTTGAAAGATTATTATGAATTTTTATGACGCATGTACAAAAAGTATACCACTGAATTTATTTTATTTAAATGTACATAATTTATTTGATAAATTTATTGAATAACAATTTTAATGTTTTAACACTTTTTTGGTTATTTTATTTATAAAATTATTATTTTAATTTTATTTATGAATTACTTTCATTAATATGTGTTTTAGGATATTTTTGTTATATTTTTTATTTTATTTTAGTTTATGTTATGTTGTTTTGTATTTATACTATTAATAAAATTAAAATTTTATTTTATTGTGATTTTTGTTATGTTTTATATTTGATTGTTGTATATAATATTTGGTATACATTTTTTATATTTTTTATATTTTGATATTTATTTTTGGTAATAAGTGAGAACTTTAATTTAATTTTTTTATTAATATAGTGAGATTTTTTACTTTATATGTGATTTACATTGTTTTAAATAATTTACATCCTTACCAGTTATCAATAATTTAAAAAAAAATATTGATTAAATCAATAAATTAAAATGTATAAAAATAATAAGAATATAATTTGGTATATTTCATTTAATTAATTAAAATGTATAAAAATAACAAAAATAATATCAATAAATCAATACCAGTATTATATATTTATGAAAAAAATTCAAATTAATATTATCTGTTATAAATATATAGATAAATGTGGATATTCATTCATCTATCCCACTACTCATAAGATAAATGTGGATGTCTATTCATCTATCTCACTACTCATAAGTTTTTATAATTAAGTTTAATTTTATTGCACCATTTATGTTGTAATTTATATTGTAATTTATGGTTGATTTTTATATATTGTAACATATGATGAAGATGAACTCTATAAATAGGAGTTCATATTATTTTGTAATACACACCAAGAAAATAATAGAATACTATTTTTTCTACATTCTTATTCTTGTTCTTATTCTTGTTCTTGTTTTTATTTTTTTTATTTTTCATAACACGTTATCAACACGATTCTTTTCCATGTAAGTTTTTCTACTCTTAATATTTTAATTTAACATCTCTTATTTATTTATGTCATCATCTTAATGAATTATATATGATTTACTTTTATTTACATTATTTAATTTCATATTCATATTTGCTATTAGAATTAATATTTTTCTATATTTTA
>CANXYC010243666.1:0-11580 GCA_948193065.1 Aleurites moluccanus | reverse complement strand
TTTTATTTTAAATAAAATAATATATAAAAATTAAATATTTTTTTTTTTTTTTTTTTTTTTTTTTTTTTTTTTTTTTTTTTTTTTTAATTTTTTTTTTTTTTTTTTTTTATTTTTTTTTTTTTTTTTTTTTTTTTTTTTTTTTTTTTTTTTTTTTTTTTTTTTTTTTGTATCTTATTCACTAAAAAAAAAGAGATAAAATTGTATTTTTGGAAAAACATTCCATTTGAGGGTTAAATTCATATTCAAAATTTAACGAGTCTTAAAAGAAATATTATATCAATTGCCCTCTTATATTTTATTCTTTCTCAATTTGAGGGTTTTTTTTGCCAAATTAAAATTAAACATAATTGACAAATTTAATAAACATAATAAAAATTTTAAAATTAAAAACTGTTGCTTCAATATGCTCAAGAAGATAAATTGATATCAGATTGCAAGTCGTAGTTTTTGCTAATTTCAAGTAAAAATCTGTTTTTTTTTTTTTTAATTTTTTAATTTTTATTATTTATAAATATGAAGTGATATCCAAAGTTTAACTTACTCTATTGATATTAATTTATGGAACAGGCTCTAAATTGAAAATATATATATATATATAAAGATCTAATTGATCCAATTATTTTTTTTAGAACTCATGTTAAATTTTAAATCTAAGTTCAAATCTCAAATTAAATATTTTTTATATTTTATATTTAAAATAAAATAAAAAATCCAATAATCTTCCATCACCAATTCAAGGGTGTGATTAAATACACTTTAAAAATCTTAAATACAATCCATTTTACTTTTTGTCTAACAAAATGACTATAATGGGTAAATTCATTAATTATGAACATTAATTACATGTTAGAAAATACTCTCATCTTTATTAAAAATTAATGAATTCTTTTTGTTTTGCCTCTTGAGTTTGGACTTGCTTTTGGGAGGTTTTACGAGTATGTTTTGTGGGAAAAATAAGCGGAGCTATTCCTACTATTTGAGATTAAAAAGATTCTTGGGGCTGACACTTTATCGGTTTGAACTAATAGGACTGACACACGAGTCAATGACTTGTTTGACACTTTGTCGGTTGGATTCTTTGGAAATGATATACGAGTCAAATAACTTAAGAGAAAAGTCATTCATCATGAAAAAAGACTTTTTTGATGATTTGGACAATCGACTCAAGGAATGATGACTTTGGATTACTTATCCTCGGATGATGAATTTAATCTACTTAGCCACAATAACTAGATATTAACTTTAGAAAGCATGCCCTTGATGAGGAATTAGGGTAGTTTAGCCGTTTAACTGCTTTGACTAAGAAATATGATGATTGACACAAAATAACATACCCCTAATGTGGGATAAAGACAACTTAGCTAATTAGCTAAGAGACGTGATAGATTAGCATGACAATCATTTGATACCAAGATACTGAAATGACTTTGACGACTTTGACGAGGACTTGTTAGCAACTTTTGCTATGATGATTGACTCAGAAAAAAATGATTTTTTTTTATTTTGCTCTAATTTTTATCCGAGTTGCCCTTCTGGGTTTTTCAACTCACCAAGTTGCTCTAATTTTTGCCTAGGCTGCCTTATTCAGGTTTTCAACTTAGCGAGTATAAATCAATTAATTTGGACACAAAAAATGATAATTTTATTATGTTTTGGACCGTACCCAAAGTGGGCTGCCTACATATCTCCATTTGCATTTTTTTTCACACATCAAAATTTTCTTTTAGGAGAATTAATTTCTCATAGTTCTGTTCATACAATGCATCATCTGATTACAATGGTTTGAAAATTCATTTCCATCTAATCCATGAGTAGAATACCTCTGCCATACAGGGTCTTCTTTGACACATACAAGTCAACTTAATTAGGCTTAAATTTTCCTCTTGGTTCCTGAACAGGAGCTCTGATTTCCTTTTAATACCAAGTTGTTTTCTTCTAACCCTCTGACAGTTACTTTTGTTTAAATGCCTTTCTTGAGACATATTTTAGATCAAATGTCACAAGTTCTGCCATTCAACGTGTCATTTTGCTGTCAAGAACTAACCTCTCTATAAGGAATTTCAAGGGGCTCTTGTCTGCTAGAACATAAGTAGTGAAAGAACTTAAGTAATATTGAAGCTTCTAGCATGCCCAAACTAAAGCGAGGCACAGCTGCTTGATTTAGTTGTACTTAAATTTATGAGCTAATATTTGATTATTCAAATAATAAATGACATTTTCTTTATCAGAATTTTCAGCATTCTGGGTAAGCATTGCCCCCATGGCTTCTTAAGTAACAGATATACAGAATAATAATGGTTTACCAGGCCTTAGAGGTTGTAAAACTGGAGGGCTCAATAAGTACTTTTTGATCTTTTCAAAGGCATTTTGACAACCATCATTCCACTATTTAGAAACTCTCTTTTTAACAATTTGAAAATTAGACCACACACATCAGCCATTTGTGAGATGAAGCGACTAATGTATTATAACCATCTAAGAAAACCCCTAATCTCCTTTTCAATCTTTGGGACTGACATTTCTAAAATGGCTTTTGATTTTACGAGATCAACCTTTATACCCCTCTTACTAACCATGTAACCCAAAACACCAAGAGATACACCAAAAAGGCATTTAGCACAGTCCAACTTTAAATTGTATTAGCAAAGTCTAAGGAAGAATCACCTCAATGCTCCTAAATGATCATTGGCTATTAGAGATTTTATGACCATATCATCCATATATACCTCAATATCTTTGTGCATCATATTGTGGAAAATAATGGTTGCATCCTTTGGTAGGTTGCCCCAGCGTTCTTTAGCCTAAAAGGCATAACCTTATAATAATAGGATGCTCCATTCTGTCACAAATGCTGTTTTTTCCTTGTTGGAAGGGTACACCTAGATCTGGTTATATCCCGTATACAAATCAGTCAAAGAGACCGTTTCTGTAACACCTCACCTATAACCTAGAACCAAAACCATAAAGGGTAACTTAAGGGAAATTTTTTCTTGAATTGAAAGTTGTATGATATTGTATGTTTATGCATGAATTGAACATATGTGCATGTTTTATGATGTAATATATGAGTTAAAGTGGTTTAAAGGCAGTTAGGACAAAATCGGATAATTTTGAGTTTTTGGTGAACTGGGGGCAAAATGGTCATTTCACACCCCCTTCGAGTTTTTATGGAATTAACACTATATTTGAAGGAAGAAAAGAATTTAAGGACATGAAAATGATATTATTAAGTTTATTTGAATTATTGTTGGAAAATTAAACCCGGTTGAAAATAATTTCCGGCAAGCTGCTCGATTGAGGTGCTTCATTTAAACTAAGGGCAATTTGGTCTTTTCCTTTGGAATATGGACTTATATGGTGTATGCAACCTTATGGTATCATTTTAGGCTTGATTAAATCTAACCATTGGATGAAAAGATGAAGAAATGGATGGTTCGATAGCTAGGTTACACCATTTGTACCATAAACTCAAAGTATAGGATCATGCCTTTGATATTTAGGCTTTATTTTTTCCACTCCTTCATTGTTCATCATCTTCCTTAGCCAAAAATTGCAGCAACTTTCTCCCTCCACCATTCTTCATTTTGGCCACCTTTGAACACCACCATTTCTTGTTGTTTTCTTTCAATTTTTGATGGAAACATGTTAATTCCATCATCCTAAACACAAATATAACCATAGATTCAAAGGAAAAACTAGAAAAAATGAAAAATTAATCCATTGAAAATTTTGAAGAAGTTTTGGTGAACCGTCGAGAACTCCAACTTGGAGTATCGGACGGCAGGCCGACTAGGGCTATTGTCAGTGCATTTGGTGGTTAAAGTGGAAAATTGCATAAAATGTGAGTCCTTATGTATAATCATGCATGATTTGCATCATATATGTTATAATATTTCATTTGAGCCAATAAAATAGAGATTGATTCCGAAAACCACAAACAGTGCAAATTGGCCCGTAAATAAACCTGCTGAAATGACTTAAAATGACCTAAACTTTGATTGTTTATAAAATGAAATCCAGAAAGCCAATTGGGTCACCACTTGGCCCAATCATCTAGTCTTGACCTAAACTTCGAAACAGTACCTCATGGTCCACCTAAATCCTTTGGTAACATACTTAACCAAAAACTACTAAAAAATCCCAAAACGGACCCGTAACGGCGAGAGCCAGTTGCGGCAGCACAACTGGGCCCCACCGGACATTTTTTTGACACTACCCAAATTTGTTCTATTATTCATTATATATATATATATATATATATATATATGACTGTTCTAAAGCTATATAAGATATATTTGAGCTATTTATATTGTTTTATAGAGACATACCCATATGATATTATAACAGGGCTACCTCGATGGTGTAGCGGGTAATTCCATCGACTGTGTGCACACTTGTATTTATTTGACCCTTGCTAGGGAGGAGAGTTATATTCCTTATTCTTAAGGGCTGATCCCCCTTATGAAATGTGGGTGGTGCACTTTATAATAATGCTAAAGTATAAAATTACAAATAGTGCGGATGCACTTCTCATTTGACCCAATCCTGTTATATCATATGTGCGTTGACTTGTACACCGGATTCTCATATGAATATTGATATGAATATTATATGAAGAGTGATATGAATACTTGTTATGTTCTTACTTGTTATCTTATGTTGAATCTACAGGCCATATATGGGCAACCCTGGTATCATGATTATTTACTACATTTTTATACATATGGATTCACTGAGTATTTTTATACTCACCCCCTTCAGTGGTTATCATTTTCAGGTCAGCAGTGAGACCCGAATTCCATAGGCACTTCCTATCCTCGCCTTGGAATTGTACTGTTCAGTGATATGTAATACTCCAGTCCCAAAGGCATATGTAAATATTTATACAGTATAGAGGTTCCATGGTACTGTAAATTAAATAGGGGCATGTATATGTGTATGATTATATGTTTATGATTTCGCATATGTGTATTATGCTATGCATGGATAAAGTTTGAGATACAGAGATATATACTTATATGAGTTGATATTGGAGATCCAGAGGGATCGTTGATAATTGAGAAATGAGATGATAGTTGATAAAGATTATTGGAAGTGTTTATTGCATGTTTTTCAGCTGGGCATAATCCTTATATAAAGGAGATGCTGCCCAAATTTTCATAGAATTGTCAAGCTATATTGAGTTTGTTATTGAATTGCATGCCATATAGTACAATTATTTGGGTTCTTCGTGGTACTGGTAGCTTAAGCAACACCCATACCCTAGGACCGTCGCGGCTCCTAGGTTGGGTCGTGACAGTTTCAAATCTGGCCATGTGATCAACCAACAAGTCGATGTGAGGTAAAGAGAAATCATCTGTCACGACCTGTTCTTGGGACGCGACAATCCTAGAATGTGGGAGATGCCAAAGGCGACCAACACCCGTAGAACCCATTATCATGTGCAATCATCTATAACCATCAAATTATTATACAGTTACCTACTTACTATTCATTCTGTCAATCTGTAATCTGTCTGTAAATTTTACTGCAAATGGTTGTAACATTCATCATATTATATTATATCATAAATAAACTCTAATATAATCCATACATACATGTTCATAAACTAACTATACCATACATAACCTATGGAGCAGTTAGGATATAAACATACAAAATAATACAGTGTTTATATAATTACACTGATATAAAATACTGCAGAATCCACAGAGAGTCAAAATGTTGAGATATCTGCCTCCTACTCTGCACCTGGAGATGGGAAACAATGAGAGGATGAGTATTTAAGATACTTAGTGAATCTAATATGCATCGACCAATAAATAGGTAATGGAATATCAATAAAAAATAGGCAGATGAAATAAATAAATCAATCTGCTAAAAAATTTCAGGTTACAGAATCAAGTACAGAAATGACTGTAAAGTCAATGCTTATATCAAGGAAGGTATGTCACATGGACAAGACAAATATAGGGCCATGAAATGCATAAAATATGTATTAAACACATATCAATCTCATATCAGTAACATAAGACGAATCAGGTCTTATGACTAGGACTGATAACCCTTCCTAGCTAGGGCATAATAATACAATGTGCACAATGTTAACAATATGTACCTACTACCCTGTCGGGGCGGCAACTCTGTCAAATCACATCGGAAATAATAGAGACAAGAAACAAGTCAATAAATACCATTGCACAATAATAGTATCACCTAGTATCAATAATTCATCATCAATTAATTCAAGGAGCAATAGAACCAAAGGAATAGCAATAATAAGTGATTATACAATGACCAAGGGTTTGGTAACCAACAATGGGATGTAACATAAATTGGTCATTTATGAACAAAAAGTTGACGCAATTGGCATGCCATTATTGCTGGCGACGATTACATTCAAATGGTTGGCCTATGGATTTTTGAGCTTGGTATTTTGACAAACACTTGATGGATAACTTTGGGTGGACAATTTGATAAGGTTTAGGTGCAACTCCAACATTGCCCCAATCATAAAAAACAACACACATTATAGGCAATTCTATAGGCATTATAAACACAATAATAAATAACATTAAATGGTTCAAATTGGCTTGCAAAACTAAAAGAAAAATAAGAATAAATCAAGCCAAAAATAGCCAATTAGGGTTCGGCCAAAATGGCCCTTTTGGAGGTAAATTCCAAACTTCAATTTAATACTTTAGGCATGTTATAGGATGCATAAAAGACTCAGCTAACACTTCAAATAAGCCACCAAAATTGATTTGCCTTCAATTCTTCAAAGTAGGCAAAAATGGCAAATTTCCTCAATTTGATTTTCTACAACAAACCGACCATAAATAACTCACCAATTAACTTCCAATTAACATATTCTAAGATCAATTTACATATACTAATCCAAAATCACATAGCTATTTCATACAACTTAGGTTTAGGGTTTGAAAATTGGGGAAAATGCTATATGCATTAATTGATGCAATTAAACACATTACCCAATCTAATTAACATCTAATATACCTAAATCAATCATGAAACCAAACAAAACATTATTTTACCTCAAATTGATGCTTGGCTGAAATCCTCAAAGTGCTTGTTCTTGAAAATTTTTTATTCTCCAAGGTAGAGAATGGATGGAGGATGGAAGATATAATGTTTATTTCAAGTTTTCATTGATTTTCCTTAACAAATTTGAAGGAAAAATAGTGAGAGAAGAAATGGGAAATTTCGGACAAGAAGAAGAAGAAAATGAAGAAAAAAATTTCTAAGTGTGGCCTATATTCTAAGTCACATTTGGCAAATTTCATTTTGGTCCTTAAACTTTCCTTAAATTATACTTTTACCACATTTCCTTCTGTAATTTATTCTGACGATTTTGTTGGGATTTGGATTTTAAAGTGAAGATTCAAACATCTTATTTTTATTTATACTTTATTACAAAAATAGTTTCAGAGCCGTTCTAAAACTCAGACAGTCCAAATTTCACTATACCTCCAAAGTTCCATTTATTTACGGTTTTACCATAGCTTACTTTTTCAGTGTTCCTAAACATTTTTTCACCTCTTTCTTTTTACTGTAATTAAACATGCATATATATGATTCTTTACCCCTAGTCAGAATAAAAAATTCATCTGTCGACCGGACTGCTATTTTCTCGGCAGCGATATCGACATCGACGTTCTCCGAAAAAGTATTTCGTTTTCGTTCTAACTGAGTTTCTAAAATTATCTTTAGTCATTTCGATGATTTCAAACCACATATTGAGAACTTTAATCATATAATTATGGTAGGCTTTTCTAGGGTATTATATCATCCTTTAGCAAGCCTTATCTAAATCTCTATAGTCTACACTCATCCTTTCCTTCCCATCCTTTTGGGTACATGCACTATTTTGGCTAACCACGAGGGGTAAGTAATAGAATCGATAAAACCATTCTTCAACGACTTGGCAATTTCTTGAGAGACCATTTTACCTTTAACCTTTATAAGTTTTGCTTTACAGACTTCATATTCTCCATGGTTGGAATCTTATGTACTGTTATACTTAAATTAATACTCGTCATATGCTCGAGTCCTTATGCAAAGCCATTTAAGAACTGTTTTGAATAAAGAAGCCTTACAAAATGATAATGTCATGTATGCAATTTTCAGTTCATTATCTGTGCCAAAGTTAACTGATTCTTTTTTTCCTTTTTTTTCTTTTTTTTTTCTTTTCTTTTCCATCATTTTTTCACATATTTTTTCACTCAAATTGGATAAAACAATTAAAATGAAAAGGAAGATATAAGAAGAATTCAAACTTTTATTATGAAAAAGAGTACCATCATTCATGGTTACATCAAAATTATAGGAAAGCCCAAAAAGGTCAATTACAGGCTCGAACAAGGAAATGAGAAGAAACGCGACTCAAAAGACTCTAACTATGACTCAGGTTTAGACTCTGACTTGACTCATGACTCAACTTAGACTCATACTTGGACTTAGACTCTGATTTGAATTCAATATCAGATAGATCAGATTAACTGGGCTAGAATTCCTCCATAAACTATGCTAATTTGGGCTTTGGTTGGCTGATGAGGTGGGGTCTATTTCCACTTACTTTCCTCCTAATTTGAATCTCCCAACTTGAAGGGATTGATAATGGTTCGAAGGTAAATAGGGGCATTGGATATCAGACTAAGGGGGAAGGATATCTCCAATGTCAATGAGATCTTGGATTATGTGTCTTAAGTTGTTGCACACATCCGTTTTATGCCCAATCCTTTGATGATAATCACAATACTCATTCATATTCCAGCTTTTAGGCAAAGGGTTAGGAGGTGCCTTTGATTATAAAGGTGTGACTAGTTTAGATTCCAAAGCCTTCTTATAAATGAAGCTCAAGAGCATACCCAAATCCGTGAATTTCCTTTTCAGAGACTGACTCTTCTGTTTGGTAGAGGTAATGGAAGTGAAGGTGTTATTATGCATTATCTTTTCTCCATTATGTGGCCTTGTTCTAATACAACAGTATTGCATTTCAAAGACTTTTCCATGGGTGACTAGGTGAAGGTTTCCTTATCTTAAAGAGGATTCAAGGAAAAGGAAGGGTTGGTGTTGGTCAAGTTAACTTGAGGTGTATTTGAAGAGCTCGGATCAGCTAGTTTGGGCTTGGTCTGATTCATGTATTTTATGTCATTAATCTGGGAATTCAAGGCTTTGGTCACACAGGCCAAAGCATTATGAAAGCTGGTTTGTTGAGCGGTCAAGGCTTTGAAAAAGTCAGCTTGTTGAGCGATCAATCTTTCATTGAAGCTGGCTTGTTGAGCGATTAGGCTTCGTTGAAGTGGATTTGTTGAGCACTAAGGGTGGAATTGAGCATGGCTTCAAAATTCTCCTCTTGCCTTTTGATAAGGGTGGTGAGAAGTGTGCCCATGGCATCCATATTGGTTGGGTTGGCCATTGGTACTATTTAAATATAAGGAAAGCGGTCAGTGCATGGGAAAGAAAATCTAACTCTATTTTAGGTTTTTAAGGGAAAGGAAAACCTAATTCTATTCTAGGTTTATAGAGAAAATGACACCTAACTCTGTTCTAGGCTTTAGGAAAAGTTATGCATTGCAAATTACTAGGAAATTGATTCCTAAAGTAAGGTGGGCCAAAGTTATTTGGATTTTAGGATTTTGGGCTTCACTCTAAAGCACAGAGGGCTTGTAGAGATCTTGGTGCCAACTGGATTTGGTCTTTGTAGAGAACTTGGTGCCAACTGGGTTTGAGCTTTGGAGAGATCATGGTGCTAAATGGTTTTCGGGCTTGGAGAGATTTTGGTGCCAACTGGGTTTGGGCTTTGGAGAGATAATATTGCCAAATGGTTTTGGGCTTTAGGTGGTGGTGATGGTGTTTCAAGCTAATAGGCCTTGGGTTCATTTGAGTGAGAGGTGTTTGGGGCTAATGGGACTTGGGTTTATTTGGGTGAGTGTTGTTTAAGACTAATGGGCCTTAGGTCCATTTGGGTTGACTCTCAACTAGTTCAAGGTGCAACCTAGACTCATTAAATGCATGTATGCATGTGTATGAAGAAAATTAGTTCATGATGACATCTTAAACTTATTATGGTTCATAGGCCCTAAAGTCCAAGGTCTAATATTCATTATATGAAGGCTAGGTGGTTTGGTTTAAGGGTACCGGTCACACTAGAGCAGTGATATACCTAACCACATGTGAAACAATGAGTTTCGTGTGTGTAACACCAAGTCCTAACCAAGCCTAGTATAGTTAAGGACCTTTGGGAATTTTTGTTTATTTATTTGGAATTAATTTGATGTGCTTACATGTGTTTTTGATTGTTAATTAATTATTTGGGAAAGATAAAATAATTATAATAAAATAAATAAATAAAATAAAATAGCCAAATTAGGTTACAAAAATAATAGGACTTAATTGCAATAGGAAATAAAAAGTAGGGATTTAATTAGAAATTTATAAGGAGCCAATTAGAGTAAAAGAGTAGGAGGGAGGAGTAAGTGACACTTTTACTCATCTTGATTCAATGGAACAAGGTATTGGTGTATTTTAATCCTAAGGATGCATGTATAGGTTGCAAGGCTTGCTTTATGAGATTGGTTGTATAGGATTGGATGGCAAAACTCCACTATCCATTAAAATAAGCTAAAGAATTCTGCATTCTTTGTTTTCTCTCACCCAAAACCGTGTGCACCAAATGCAAAGAAGATAACTTCTTCTTCTTCATTTTGTGGTTCGGCCATTGTTGAATTTTTGAAGCTTTTGGAGATTTCTTTTTAAGCTTTGGTAGAAATATTTATCTCATATCCTCCATTTCTTCAAACCAAGTTCCAATTTCATCTTGGTTGTAACATTTGATGGCTAGGATTCAGCCAACCAAAGGAATTAAGTAGGTAAGTTCAAATTTCTAGTTATTTAATAGTTTATTAGCAATTAAATGTTGATTTGAATGATTTGATTGAGAAAGTAAGCATCCATTGTGTAATTTCCATGATGGTCGAATTGTTTTGGGGAAATTTTGGGGGAAAATACTTTTGGTGCTTTAATTGAATAATTGATTGTATGAATGAGGTTTAATGGATTAAATTGATGTGAATTGAATGTTTAAACATGATTTGGATTTCAATTTTTGGAATGGACCATGAACCAAATTGGGGAGTAGGGTTTTAATGTGGAATTTCTTCAAGAATTCTGCAATTGAGTATTTAAACCTTTAATTGACATAGTGAATTGACCTTTTGGAACTTTAAATTGAAAGAAATTATGAGAGGGAAGAAAAGCCCCTTTTGGCCGAATGCTTCAATTGGGGAAAAGTTGGATTTTGTTTAGTTTTAGTGAAATTAGTGGTTTAGGGGTGTAATTGGTGACTTGAATTAGTTAATTGTAAGTCTAATTGAAGAATTAATTGTTGTGTAACACCTTAGCCTAAACCCTTATAGAGACCTTTAGGGAAATTATTTTCCCTTTCTTTATGATGTGTTTATATTATGTGTGAATGCATGGAATATATATATATGCATGTTATATGACCTAATTTTTAGGCCTAGAGTTGATTTGAAATCAGTTAGGACCCAATCGGGT
>CANXYC010243473.1:0-10368 GCA_948193065.1 Aleurites moluccanus | reverse complement strand
TATCCATGTTTTATTTTTTCAATTCAACTAAAACTTTAAGTTGCAGTCATTAGCTATCTAACTTTTAAACAAAAGAAAACTTGTAATAAACATTATTTTATTCTAATTAATTATTTTAATAATAACATATATAAATATTTGCGACTCCGCGAAGTGATTTTTTTTTTTAATCTTTGAACGGATAAAAAAGAGTATGATTTGAACTAACTTGAGTCTGCCACTATAGTATAATTTTAGTTTTATTATATGACCCTTTTAAAATTTAAAAGTATGTAAAATAATATTTTGATTTATTTATTTTTTTAATTTTAGTTTACCATTTTAATTAAAAAAGTGAAAAAATAATGAAAAAAATAAATAAAAAATAAACCGCAACAAAGAAAAGCAAAAAGAGATTTTTCTTATTTATATATATAATTGAAATAAAAATGAATTTTCAGTTTAAGTTGAACCTATATCTTTCTTAGCTATTTAATTGATTTAAAAGTGAATTTCCTTTTTTTTTTTTTTAAATTATGGTCTCATTTGAGTTTGTTTGTGGTTATGGCCTTCCAGCGATTGAAAAATTTATTATTAATTATTAGTTATTAATATATTTAATTGAAATTAAAAAAATATTTTTATTTTATTTAAATATTATTCTATTATTTTTAAAAGAATAATTTATTCTTTTTATTTAAATAAGTAGGAGTTAAATTGAAATTTTTCTAAACCGCTATTGTTTGACTATATAACTGTTAAAAATTATTATTAACCAAACGAATTTGATGCAACTGTTGATTATCTAAAAACTCACAGCTATATTAAAAATTATATCCAACAACCACTATATTTTTGTGTTGATTTTTATTAATACTAATAACATTTGCTTTTTGGTTGTATTTTTGTGAAAATTTATTTTGAGTTACGATAATCAACAGACCCTAAAAATATGAATTATTGTATTTAGGCAAGTTAATTTCGATAATTATTTGTATTTACTTAATTAATTTCAAGTCCTGAATTAAATTTATTTAATTTTAGTTTATAATCAGATTAATTTTTTAATTTATTATTTCTAAAATAAAATGAATATATGAGCCTATTAATTTAAAAAAATTATTACTGTTTCTTTTTTTCTTTTCTTTTTTCAGTTGGTTGTTTTGTGTATTTATTTATTTATTTGCAGGTGATGTTTTCCATTTTCATTTTTCCAATTAATTTCACTCTTTTTTTTTTTAATTTTCAAATAAAAGATATTCAATTTTCAATAAATAAATTTCATCTGAAGTTAAAGTAAAAAAAAATAAGTGTATTAAATAAATAATAAGGAATAAGTATTTAAGAAAATTTTTATATTTTTAAAACTAATGTATAGGGTGTCTAATACCTTCTATATACATTTATGATTTTTGAATCTGAATTTTGATTTAACAAATCAATTCTTAAAAGTTTCCAACTAAATATTTAAAAAAAAAAAATCAATAAATGACAATTTTATTTTTACCCATTTATTTTTTTATAAAATTTATTAATTTTTTTTTTGTTGTCTTTTTGCAGTGTTTCCTTTTCGGAAAAAAAATACATTCACAAATAATTGTTAAGTGTTTAGTAATTCGGTGATTGAAATTAGAGTTAAATTATAAAATGACAAATAAGAATATCATTTTATATATTATAATTAATTTTAAGTATATAAAATTCATAATTTAACATTACACATAAAAAATAAGGAAAAACACACTAAAATACTTTGTGGTTTGGCACTTAAACAATCCAGGAATTGATGTTTTTTTTTTTCGAGACACGTTAATATTACTTAGTTTGCGCTGTTACATTTGCCGAATTGCCTAACACTCTACTTAATTCAAATTTGACGGTGTTAGGCAATTTGACATAAAGTGTATAACAGCATAAATAACAGGGTACTAAAGTCACGGAAAAAAATATTGGCCTTGAGTTACATAAGTATCAAAATCACATGGTATTTTTAGTGTACTTTCTCCTAAAATATATTAATAAAAATATTACATATTTTAATTAATTTGTATTCTATTATATGAATGCATGTAGATTTAAAAATATTTAAAAATCAAAATAGTGATTTATATATTTATTATTTAGTATTAAGTATTTTCATAGATATTTTAAATTTTAATGATATTTTTTTGAAAAAAAAACTAATTTTTGAGTTGAAAAGTTAACTTTTAGTTATAATTTTAAATTTTAATAGTTGAAAATACAATCGTTAATTTTTAATTTTTTTATCAAATATTATGTTTTTGTGATCAAGTGTTAAACTTGAACACTCTATTATCAAAAATAAAATCAAATGGACACTAATTAATGAGTAATGACTTTTACATAAATTTCTAAAGTATAATATACGAAATACTTAAAAATATATGTACAAGTTTTTCAAAGCAATGTTGCTCTTAATTTTCAAGTCATTTGAACTTTAATTTCATTCTAGCATTGCATATATCACTGTCTCAATCAATGATTAAGAACAAGTGATAAAATTTTGAAAGGATTTTCTTTCTACCAATAAATGGTTTGTCTCTTTTAATGCATCTCCTTGCTACACCAATGAAAACATTCTTACATATTCCAATAGGAAAAATCAAATATGAGAGGGTATTTTGTTTTGGAGACCTTAAAATTTTATTTTTCTGTATTAAACCCTCAAATCCTTTTTTATTTTTCATGTTGAAGATTTTTGCATGATAATAAAGAAATTTTGTAACATTAATTAAAAATATTAAAAATTTATATTAATTTTCTTTATGAAAATTATTGAAGTTACAAAAGAGAGTATCAACCCAAATAATTTACAGTACTGAAAGTTATTTCAGAACTAATTGATCAATAATTAGTTAAGGGAAAATGAAAGGAAATTATTGTACAAGTCTTCTCTTAGTAGAAATGTAAATTATATAAAAATAACTTATTATGGTATATTAAACGCATCAAATCACTATTAACAAATAAATCAAATATCAAATTCAAAACTATTGTAGATAGTAAAGCTCCTAGTCTTTGGACTTGGGAATGAGACTGATAAATGAGTGATACTTAATTTTATGGTATATGAAATATTTGTGAATATACGTACAAAGCTTTTCAAGTCAATGCCTCTCTTAATTTCTAAGTCATATTTTTTACTCTACCTGAAGTCTAGCGTTGCATATACGATATATCATTGTCACAATCTTAATGTTTCTTCTTCCAATTAACTTTCTTTCTTCATAAAAATGGATGACTTGTCTCTTTCAATGCATCCCAATTGCTACTCCAATATATATACACACACCACAGTTAATTTTGATAAATAGTAACAAAACAATTGAAAGTTAATTTGATAAATGTTCAAAAATAATTATGGAAGTAATGAATTTTGATTTTGTAACAAAAATTATGTCATAAATTGAGAGTTTAAAGGTTGAAATCCTAGTTAAAATTTATTTAATAAGAAATCATTAAAAGAAATAGTTTCTCTTTAATGTTTAAATCATTATTTGAAGATTTTTTTTTTTAACAATACTTAAAAAGGATTTTGGTAATTATAGATAAAAATAAAAAATAAAATTAGTGATTTTTTAGTTCAATGATATATTATCATCATTGTGAATATATATACATATCTTTTTAAGTCAATACCTCTCTTAAATTTCAAGAATTTTTTAATTTTTTTTGCAGTCTAACATTGCATATATGATATATCACTGTCACAATCTTTATTTTTTCTTCTTCCAATTAAGAGTGAGTAATAAAATCTTGATAATTATTTATACAAACCAATCGATGACTCGTCTCTTTCAATGCATCCCAATTGCTACTCCAATGAAGACTTTTTATATATATTATATTCCGCAATTAATTTGATAAATGGTTCCAGAAAAATTGAAAGTTAATTTGATAAATAGTCCCAAAAATAATTATGGATGAGAAGATCAACACCACTCATCTTAAATGAGCAAATGAACAGGAAAGCCCAACTCTGGTCAATCCTTAGACTCATCTCACACAATGGAGAGCATTTTATCAACGTAACGCAAAGAAAACTATAGACATAGAGGAGTGAGCCACATCACCTTCAGTATAGCCTTCAATAGCACCTATTTGTGGAAGCAGAGGCTACAAATAACACTCATCATTCCTTTCTTGATCATAAGAAAGGACGCATATGAAAGATTCTCAGATGACAAAAGAGATACACTAGAGGTTACTCTGTAGACTGATGTGCAGCCTGAATCTTCCCATCAGTCATCTTAAGTCAGTCACTTCTCGACTAGCCATAAGCCTATGAAAATAACTACTCCTAAGCAAAGTCTCTATAGGAGACCATTATGACAAAATTGAGGGGACATCTTGAATCCAAGAGAGAACCATTAGAATTCATCGTTTGAGAGCCAGAAAAGGAGAGGGAACATAGGTGAGATAGAAAAAAAAATCTGAAACTCTGTTCTATATTTTCCTATACTCTCAATACTAAAAAACCAATAAGTCACAGAACTTCTCAAAAGTTTTCTCACTCCCATTGTTAACTTAAGCATCAGAGGGTATTTGCCAAGCTAAAGACTTGGATCCTCTCATTTTTTTAGTTGTCTTGAAGGCCTCATCCCATTTTCTGGAGAGTCTAACCTAACACTTTATCAAGCTAGAGCTCATCAATGGGAGTAATGAATTTTGATTCAATGACGAAAATTCTCTCTTAAATTGAGAGTTTAAAGATTTAAATCCTATTTAAAATTTATTTAGTAAGAAATCATTAAAATATATAATTTCTCTTTAAAGCTTAAATCATGATTTGAATATATTTTTTTAACAAGATTTAAATAGTTATTTGGCAATTATAAATCCTAAGTAATCTAATTAATGAGTTTTTATTTCAGTGATATTATAACTATCTTTGTAAATATATTTATGAATATATACACAAATATTTTGAAGTCAATGTCTCTCTTAGATTTCAAGTCTTTTTTAACCTTATTTGCAGTCTAGTATTGCACATATAATATATCACTGTCACAATCTTTGATTTTTCTTCTTCCAATCAAGAATAAATAATAAAATCTGGATAATTCTTTCTTCATACCAATCAATGACTTGTCTCTATCAATGCATCATCCTCGGTGAATGATGGCCCAAAATTTCTTCAAAATCACCTCACCCAACGAAGAGCGCTTCATCAACGTAAGGCAAAGGAAACTGTAGACATGGAGGATCGAGCTAATGAGCACCTACATGTAGGAGAAGAGGCTATGAACAACCCTCATTGATCCTCTCCTGAAAGATTCTCATATGGTCAGGGAGAAATACCAGAGGTCACTCTGTAGACTGAGATGCAGCCTTAATCTTCCCATCAGTTATTGTCATGATCCACTTTTGGGCCGTGACGGTCCTAAGGCACAGGTAGACTTAAGGTCACCGGAAACCCGTAGAACCTATGAATAATCCATTTATCGATCATTCAATCAATATTAATTCATTAATCAATACTTAAATCTCATTTATTACTTATAAATTTTACAGAAATTTTGCCAGAGTTTCCTTTATAATTTTAATGCTATTCCAGACCCAAAACCGAGTCTTTCAAAAAATTATACAGCCTGCACTAAAATTATTTTTTTACACTCCTAATAATTTACCATCCTTATATCCTCAACTTCACACAGACATACATAACACTTTTAAAGCTCTTTTAAAACATATATATATCATTTTAGCATTTTCAGTTTCACTGTCTCTATCACTTCACTATTATTATCATTATCAGTCATTATATATTACACATTACATTTTTAATGTCACTGAAGCGTCAATTATTTCAATGTTCATACATCATTATAGTACTTAATCATCTAATTATACACAGTACCATGGAGCTCTAAGAATTGATACTCATGACCTTTAGAGAATAAAAATTCTACCTCGATGTACTTGACATCCCAAGTCGGAAAAGAAATTGACTTGGAATAACCTTCCTCTATCTCATCCCTGTAAAAATTATAAACCACTATTTTAGAGTATAAAATACTCAGTGAGCATATATACATCATTAAATATGAGATATAAGCATATGATAATAAAAGATATCAATGGTAAGCAATAAGATATAAGTTTGGAAGCAATGATCAGGTAAACAATACTCGTATCATGTATATAAGACAGATAAATGGCCAGAACAGTAGGGACTATATGTAAACATATAGTCAATCTCATATCAATCTCATATCAGTATCAGTAAGTATAAGGCTGATCAAATCCTATGTCTAGGACCAATAATCCTTCCCAGCTAGGGCATCAATAAACAATGTGCACATTGCCGACAGTATGTACCCACTACCCTATCGGTGAGGCTGCTTTGTCAAATCCACAAGTAAAATGGGTCAAGGGAAATCAATAACAATAGCCAGTATTCATTAGGAACATTATGGTACAATGGCTTTCGATCGATACACATGGGTTTACTTGTCAATTAGTACACAAAAGGCATTTCAATATCAATAGCAATCAATGAATATGGATAAATTTCAATCTTTAGGATGATCAAAGAATGATCAACAATATCAAATGACATTTAATCAAGAAGGAAATATACTCATTGGGTCAACAAATCAAGACATGGGTATGCATAATGATGTATACATTACTCACCTTAGCTTACAACTTGTACATTTCCCTTTTCATTTATCCTTGATTATTTGCCTTATCTTTTATGGTACCCATCACTTATCTTATTCATTCTTGACTCTATATGTCCAATTAATTTCCATTTAGATACTATTTAACATAAAATTAAATTACTTATAGTTATATTAAAGAAAATTCTTCAAATTTCCAAGTTACTAGGGTTTTTCTGTGCAATATTCTTTACTGGAAGCCTGTGTTCTACTATTCATATATCTCTCTACACTTATCCGATTACTTCAATTCTTATTCCTAATTAAACTTAACATATAAGGTTCTAACATACCCAAATTTCACATTAAACTCATTATTACTCAATTTATGGTGTTAATTTAAACATAGGCCTATAACCAACCCTGCTACCCTACATTCTGCCTGTAATCCTATTCTGACAGATTTTGTTCTTTTGCTAATAACTCAATCAATAATTAACCAATTACTGTAATTACTTTTCATATTGAAAATAGACACATAAATTTATAATATATCCAAATTTTAGAATTTTTGGATTATTGAACAAATAATAGTGAATTTCCAAAATTAAACTACTACCTTGAAATCTCTATCCTGACATGCCATGTTTCCATACCTATAATTAATTTCATACTAATCAAATTACAAAACCATTTTACAGAAATTTATATAACATATAGATGAACATCTGTCATGTTAACACTTTCTCTAATTCAGATTTTAGGGTCCTTATATTAATAGAATTCTGAAACCTATATTCTATTAAACAGTCATTCCGGACAGTCTACACTTATGACCTAATATCTCATAAACTACAAATCCAATTGAAAAACCTTTTTCAAGCTTATATATAAGACATAAATGAAAACTTTTTCATATTGAACACTTCTTCTAATTATATCTCTAACGGTCTGTACAATAAAAATACAGTAATATTTTCTAGAAAACCTAATTCCATGTCAGTCACAGTTTTTATCAAATAGCTCTTTCCTCACTTTGAATTTTTCAAATTCCTTTTACAGAAATCTAATTAATATATTTATCTATAACTTTAATGTTTTAACTATCCTCAAATTCAGTCATTAATATTTCAGAATAATAGCCACAATTTACTGCCTTAAAATAGAATTCATAAACTATAAAAATTCTAACTCATTCTTTACATTTTTAACTTAATTATCTCAATTGTTTGCCAAATCAAACCTTTAGAACTCTTAAATATAATTAAAAATAATAAGTTTAGAATCATTACCTCAAATTAAAATACTTGAATCCCACTTCCTTTTATTCCACCAAAAGCTTTAACACAATTTTTCTACCCTATTTTCTTCGTAAAGCTTCTTCCTTCTTCAATTTCCTATATATTTTTGGTTGATTCTTTGGAAAGGTTGGAAGACTTATTTCTTTGTTTTTCTCCCCTCAATGGTTCGGTTCTTCTCTCCAAAAATAGCATCCAACATATACTTATTATCTTTTCAAAAGCCAATAAAAAAATTGAAGATAAAAATAATAGAAATTTCTAGATTTTTGGTGATTTGTCACTTTTTTAATTAATTAATAATTCAATTAAACATTTTCTATCAAAAATTTCATCTCCTCTCTATTATGTCCGGCCACCTTGGCTGATTTCTAGAATGGATGGGTCCCAAAACTTTATTTAATTATACTTTTGGCCTAAAATTTTTCTTATTTGCTTTTCTGACCCTAAAACTTTCTGTAATTTATTATGTCTATTCTGTTTAGATTCAATCTCAAGTGTGGGGAGTGAAATACCTTATTTTAAGTTGTTCTATTATTTAAAAATAGTTCTGGGTCATTTATGGATCCCATACAATGGATTTTCAAAATTACCCTCAAAGTTGCCTTTATTTACAATTTTGTCATTACTCTTATTTTCAGTATTCCAAAATGTTTTTTAAATCTTTCTTTTCACCATAATTTTACATAAAATTAACTAACTTAATCCCCCCAAGTTCGGGTCAAAAATTCTTAAATTAGCTAGACTGCTATTTTCCTGACAGTGTAATTAACACCGACATTTTCCGGGACAGTATCTCCAAAGTGGTCCGGTTGAGCCTCTAAAATTTTTAAATATTATTCTCTGTCATTATCTATATATTTTCATAATCAATTGAGCCTATTCATACTTCAATTAATATTATATCAATTACTGTAATTCAATATACCATATATTATCTACTATTCTATATCACTATTTACTGTTCTGTTTGCTGGGGTATTACAGTCATCTTAAGTTAATCCCTTTTTCACCAGCCTTTAGCCTATGGAAACAACTACTCCCAAGCAAAAGTCTCTATAAGAGACCACTATGACAAAAGCGACAGAACATCTTGAATCCAAGAAAGAACCATGAGAGCTCATCGTTTGAGAGCCAGAAAAGGAGAAGGAACACAGGTGAAACAAAAAAAATGAAACTCCATTCCACATTTTTCTTTACTCTCAATTCTAAAAACATGAAGTTTTGGAGCTTCCTAAGAGTTTTCCCATTTCCATTGCTAACTTAAGCATCAGAGGATACCAAGCTAAAGGCTTGGCCCCTTGAGTTGTCTTATAGGTCTCATCCCATTTTTTAGATAGTCCAACCCAACATTTTATTCATTGATGGAAATAATTAATTTTGATTTAGTGACAGATATTCTCTCTTAAATAGAGAGTTTAAAAGTTGAAATCCTAACTAAAATTTATTTAATAAAAAAAAATTAAAAGATATATAATTTCTCTTTAATAGTAAAAGATTTGCTTCATCTTATATCTTTAATGGTGGATAACCATTTTTCACTTGATACTATATATGCATTATTGTTCTTCTCTTCTAATTTTCAGTTGTTTGAAAAATATTTCCAAAAGATTTGGAAATTGAATTCCCTTAGAATAAGAATTCTATTTACTTCAAACTCAATATAATTCATGCATTGATCCCATCTTCTGTTGTGGTGATGAATACTAGAATTTCTTTCGGCTACTAGCGAAAAAAAAAGTTGAATTTTGAAATTAAAATATTTAAACTATCGTGAATAACTTATGTCACACCCCAACTTCAGTGGTGCGACGGTCCTAGGGCAAGGGTAGGCTTAAGGCCACCATAAACCCGTAAAACTCACAAATCACAATTCTCATTAATGCCAAATAAATTATAACATCATATAATTTCCATATTCATACATATAATCAAAGGGATTCAATCATATCCTTCTATATTATTCTATATCTTCCTCTTGTTCCTTAATGATCAAAAGGAGACATTTCTCATCAAAGAGGAACAAGAGTATTCAAAGGATAACATTCATACATCAAAATATTCTAGTATTCCCAAAAGACTAGCTACGGAGCTCTAGAGTATGCTTCGATTTCATATTGAGTCATAATACCATTCAATAATTATACATAATCATATAACAAAAGATTTTACAATGAAAGATTCTTGGATGAAAAGGTCAAGAAGCTTGATCTTCTCGGCTAGCTCCCTCACGAGCTAAACTACCACTTGAAATCCACAGAAGAGGAGTGAGCCTTCAACTCAGTTAGATATGAACATTTTACAATGAGAATGAAATATTAAATCATGGTCCAAGAGCAAATAATTACATACATATAGGCATGAAGGAAGTCATAGGCTTTTACTTGAAAGAAAAGTAGGTTTTCATAATAGTTGGGTTATATCAAATCATGTCAAATTCAAATCATGGTTCATCTGTAGAACAT
>CANXYC010243472.1:0-15527 GCA_948193065.1 Aleurites moluccanus | reverse complement strand
ATATTTCTCATGTTTTGACTTTCCCCTGATTCAGATTCTAAGATCCTCATATTTACCAATTTCAGAAGGGTTACACTTCTGAAATCCCTAATCTGAGTCAGTCTGTCTTATGGGTCCATAGTTAATAATAAATTGAGAATTTGACAAAACTTCCAAAAGACTAAACATTCATTACATATATATATATACAACTTTCATGTTTTGAATATTATCAAATTCCTACAATAAAGACCTCAAAATTTATCTCCAACTTTCTGCTGAGTCTCAGAAATTTCACAGAAATGAAACCCTATCCAAGTCAGTCATATTTGGAGACTCATATCTCACAACACAGAAGGATTCAGTCAAAACTTTCTGAAGAACATATATTTTAAACATACACAGTTACAACTTTCATGTTTTGAGAATTTTCAAATTCTACCTATAAGGACACAAAAATAGAGCCCAAAGTTTCTACCAAGTCACAGAAAATTCCTGAGACAGAAAATTTCAGAATCCCCATCACTTTCTCTACTTTAAACATATCACCTAATCATTTAATCATTCAAATAACTCATCAAAAATGAATTTCAAAACTTTTTAAGTGATTTACCTTGGAGAAAATTTGCACCAAATCTCTTTCTAAGCCCAAATAATCCAACTAGAGGTTGAGGGAAGAATTATTTGTGAAGGAAATTGTGATAGATCAAAGGATTTTAGGAAGCTAAGAAGAAATTTTGTTTATGGTGAGGAGCTCACAAATTTCGGCCATGGAAGAGAAAATTGAAGAAGATGATGGCTTCTTATCATATTTATTTAGATATATAATAAATGGCCCAATAGGAAAATTAGAAAAAAGTAAATAGGAAAAGAAATAAAGAAAAAGAATAAAAGAAAAGAAAATCATTATGAATTATATAAATAATTATAGATATATACCTATATATATATATATAATTATTTAGACACTTTTGTTGACTTTTAAGCTAATCCTTGATTAATTATTAATTAATTCATTAATTAACTCTTAAGTATTTTCAATTTATTTTGCTATAATTTTTAATACTCTAGCATTTTCAATTATATTCATATTGCCCATTCTATTCAATTTAATTCTCATTTAAATTCTATAATTCACTCTAATGTCTATTTTCCATTATCCTTGATAAATTTTCGATTATTGCTTCCTGGAGAATTTAAAAAAAATTCCTACCCGATTTAGGTTTTCCACTATAATTATTCGGGTTATTACAGTATCTTAATGCCAATGTGAAACCAAACCTACATATTAAATGGCCTCAATTTTATGAATCTTTTATTTGATTAATGATCCCATCATTATTAAATTATGCTATCATTATCTTTCTTGTGAGAGATTCCTCACCTAATCTCACAAGTAAGATAATATGTGTATTACTCACTGAGATTAAATTCTCACCTCTCGTGGTTCAATGTTTCAGGTCTATGGTAGATAGTGGTGGTTTCAACCCATTTCCTCCTTCTAAGCTTGAAACTGGCTATATCTATGTAACTGCCTCTACTTTGAAGATATAATATTTTTAGTTAATTTATAGTTGCTCTATGATTATGATAGTATTATAAAACATGTATAAGTATTATGTTGTGACCCAAGGAATATTAGTAATAAATATTTGCACTTTAATTGATTAATTCATAATTGACTGATAATGGTTTTTTAATTGAAGTACAAAAATGTGATATGAAAATGGAGTCAAGGATATAAGGTGAAATTTTAGAAGTGTTGATTTTCTTGCAGGTTATGTAAATTGTAAATATTAAGTAAGTCGATAACTTGGGATGTTATTTTTACAAAGGAGACTCTGACGAAATTTTCTTAAAATTTTGCATAAATAATTTTTTTTTTAGTTGTTAAGTTGTGAATCCATAAGGTTTCTACGGGGATCGGTAGCCTTAAACTAACCCTTTCCCTAGGATCGTCATATTCTGAAATATGGATGTGAAACCTAACCTACTGTTGTCGTTTGTGAGAATCAACATATCGTTTCAAGCGTGAAGAACGAGTTATTCAGCCTAAACAACTTGTCCTTTTTTATAGCACAGAGGCAATGTCACACACGCTTTGTGGCCTGTGCAGGCGCATGGGCCCACTTATGGACTCGATTTCTCGATGTTTTCATCATTTAACTCCAAATTATTTTATGAATTCTTTGGTGAATTTTAAATTTTTTTTGAACCAAAAAAAATTTCTTGATTATATGCTATTTTTATATGTTTAAAAATGCTGAAAATTTATAAAAATTTTGGGAAAATATTTTTTTGACATTTAAAAATTATGAAAAATTATTTTGTACAATTTTGCTTATATTGGGATAAAGAAAATTTGTTTCTAATCAATTTTATTGTATAATACATATATAATATTATTGATTTTCAATTTTTTTTTTTTTATGATAAGTTATAGAAAAATGGCTATACACATTAGGACTCTCATGGTGGCATATACTATTGTTGTAACACCCCAAATTTTTCAATAATTACAGATAGGCCCTTAAAGCTAGTATAATTGACTTTGTAGTATTTTATTAGACAGTTAAAGGTAAAATAATAATTTAATACCTAAAATTTAAATTTTATACCTAAAATACATAATTAAACACAAAATTTCACCAAATAATTTATAAAACCTAAAATTTACATGGAATGAAGAATATGGAAAATAGTAGTAATAAAAGTGAAATATGGGGCAAAAATCTAAATATTAAAATATAATACCCAATACTTGGAACACTAGAATATATATGTGTTCGTTCATGTTTGTTTGATGAATGTTAGCATGTGTATATTTATATGTGCATAGTAGATAATCTAGAATGTTATGTTAAGTATAGATTACTCCTATAATGATTATATGTTGAGACGTGATGAATTATGACTAATTTTGAGGTGTTAGCATGTGTATGTATAAGTTGATTGAGTTTGGACAAGTTAGAATGGATAAAATTTGAGAATTTTCCACCATCAGTTATTCATGGGGGTGAAGATACCTTTCACCACCATGAATATACGTTTCACTGCTATGAAGATTTCTTTCACTGCCATGAAGATACTTTTCACCACCATGAAGATATCTTTCACTGTCATGAAGATACCCTTCACCACCATGAAGATATCTTTCATTACCATGAAGATACCTTTCACAGCCATGAAGATAGTTTTCATGGGAGTAAAAGATATTTTACCACCGTGAGAATATTTTCTGCATAATTTTTCATTTCCTAAGAAATTAACTTTCACAGGCGTGAAGCCTCGGGTCTATATAAGCATGAGCCCATTTCTTTCATTTTCAGCTCACCCATTTCGTCTTTCTTCCTTTCTTTCTTCATAAATACACTTCACTCACGCATAAATTCATTAAATTCTTTTCTTAAACACTTATTTCATCTCCATTAACATAAGAATCAAGAATCAAACTTTCAAGAACTTCAAGAATCTAAATTTCTCAAGAATCTCCATTCTAGGGTTTCAAGGTAATTTTCTCAAAACTCATTTCTAAGTTTAGGTTAAGTTAATCTACGGCTAGAATAGATAATTATAATTTATGTATAGATGTTTATGAGTCTTAAATAATATTTTCTATGGATTACATGAAATGTCCAAGGATTTAGGATTTTTGGTGAATAGTAGTTATTCATCACAATCTTTAATGTTCTTCTAAGAGATGTTAAAATGGATGTTAGGAAGCATAATATGACTTCTCAAGATTATTAAATCATAAGGACTACAACTATATGATCATGAATGATAGAAACCCTAATTTATGGATATTGAGATTTTCATTTAGGAATGGAAAGCACAAGAGACTAAGGAATAATTCATGCTTCTCATATGATAAGAGAGAACATTTTGCAAGGAATTGCTTTAAGGTAAGTATGAACTATGTTAATGTATGTTGCTATCCATTAATTGAGCTTGCTACTCTTTTCTTTACTTCATGTACAATTTTCTTAAATTCATTATTAATGAACCTAAACCTATAAATTCATAATTGTAAACTATAAATTGTTGAAACCCTCCTAAACAAGCCAATTGCATAGATGACTTAGTTGTTGTTTTCTTAGACCAAGATCATTATATACCTATTTGTGTGATGGAATAACTATATGTAAATATATGATGATGGTCTTGTGACCACTATGTTTCTTGATAATATGTCCAAGTTATATAACCTATAACCCACATATAAATAGAATGTTCTTCCCAATGAGAGTAAATTCATTGGTCCATTGTGTACTTTGGGAACCTTGCTGATAGGGTATAGTATCAGTGTTCCACCTAGTAGGGATCACGAGCTCTAGGCATGTGCCCTGCGCAAGCACATAGAGACGTTGAGGTGACAAGGTGCACCGATATGCTATGATATGATATGTTCTGAGTTTTATTTTATGATATGATTTATAGTGTCATTCTTTGTGGGCACTCATATGTTAAAGAAACTATGATTATTCATGTTATGATTCCTTATGCAATCATTCTGATAATTTCTTTCCTTATGATATTCCAAAAGTATATTGAATATATGTTCAAGTTCATACTTATCCTTTATGTCTTTATGATACTTGTAAGCATGAATGTAGTTTATATCTTACTGAGTTGAAGGCTCACTCCTCTTCTATGGAATTCAGGTCATAGTGTAGCTTGAGAGGGAGCTAATTTAGAAGACAGACCTTCTTGATTCATTCCTCCAAGAAGACTTGATGTAATTCTTTTGATATATATTATTTTGTATTATGGTATTTATATGTATAAGGAGTATATTCTAGAGCTCCCTAGTTAGTTGTTGAGGATGATATTATTTTGATGTTTGAATTGATACATTGTAGTTTTCCCTTGTCTCTTATTGATGTGGGATGTATCTTTTGATCGGTAAGGAACAAGAGAAAATCATATGATAATATATAGAAATGCATGAATGATAATTATATGATTCATAGAATTGAATATTTATAATGATAACTATGCATGTTGTGGATATTTGTTATGTATGAGATTCAGGATATGAGTGTTCTACGGGTTTATGGTAGCCTTAAGCCTACCCTTATCCTAGGACCGTCGCACTACTAGAGTTGGAGTGTGACACTAGAATTAGAAAAAGATTAAGGAGAATAGAGTATCACCTTCCTGAAATTAAAGATAGACAACTCAAACAATCAAATCTAAAATCATAACAAAAAAAATCCTAAATTGAAAAAGGAGAAATCATAAAATTACAAATCTTGATAGAGAAAGAAGAGCTTTGTAAAAGAGTTGTATGTGTGAGGGGTAAGGAAAGGAGAGCAGCTGCGTGCGTGAAGGAAAGGAGAGGAGAGAGCAAAAAATCGTCAATAAAATGAGGAGCAAGGAATAAAATAAAAAAGAAAAATAAATAGAAAAAGAAGAGGAATAAGAATGAGAGAGAAAGGGTAATCGAATGCTTAGGTAACTTACTTCCTTCTTTCTATTTCCAAGTTAAATTTTACTATTTCAAAATCAAGTAAACTTTACTTGATTTTATATCAAGTAATGGCAGCACACACCTAATAATAAGTAATGAAACTATCTTATGGGCCACATAAGGACAATATGGGCCAATCCAATTGACTCAAATCATCTAATTCAAATATAATTTCAACTACTTTTTAAGCTGTATGAACTGTGGGCTCAATTTTTTACACTTTCATTACATGATTTTCATATGGGATTATGCGTTAAACTGACAAAAACATATGGTTAAGAATAAAAGTTTAATACATTTTCATCAAAATTTTAAATAATATCATATATTTATTTTTTATATAATTAAAATAAAACAACTATATAGATAAAAAACTATGATAATATTTTATATTTTAATATAATAATGTTTAGGGCATACATATAATTTTTTTAAAAGAGAGCACCTCCTTACATCTAGGAAAGAACATGAAAATTTTAGGTATGTATTTAAAAATATATAAATAATAAAAAGTACCAAACAAACATATACTTTAATTAGAAATAATCAAAAATCATTATAATATCATTAAAAAATAAGAAAATTGAAACAATAAAAAAAATAAAAGAAAATTAAGTAAATTTAAAAAGAAAATAAAGAAAAATGAAGGAAAAAGAAAAAAGTGAAAGAAAATGAGATTAAATAATAGTTTATTAGGGACTAAAGAATTAATTTGTCAAAATGGAAGGATTATTTTATTAATTTTAGTAAATCTTAGAGACTAAATAGTAATTTATTTTAAAAATTAAAAATTAAGGGGCAAAAAAGAAAATTAAAAAAATTGAAATAAACAGTATTTTATTGGGAACTAAAAAGTCAAATTTTCAAAATAAAATGATCATTTTATTAATTTTATAAATTTTAAGGATTAAATATTAATTTTACATTAAAAATTTCAAAAATTAAGAGAACACGTGTCTTCTTGCCTCAATTTAGGTTCCTCCAATAATGTTGAACATAAATTTTAATATATAAATATTTAATATAAATTTAAAATAAATTTATTAATTATTTGTCATATATATATTATATTTAATTAAATAATAGTTAATAATTTTTTAACATAGTTTTAATATTTTTTATTAATTAATGAAAAATAAGATCAGAATATATATATTTACACTTAACAATATTAAAGTTCATAGCTACTTCACATGTACTGTTAAATTTAATTGAACACTTAAATTATTTAATATACTTTATCAAATATAATTATATTTTATTATATTATTTTATTCATTTAAATTTCTTCATATGAAAACATATATAAATGAAAAAAAAAACTCAAAAAATAAATAAAGTATATTGTTATGCATTCTATTTAATTATTATTATTAATTTAAAAAGTTGAATATTAATCTTTTATTTGATCAAATCCTAAAATATTTTGCTGGAGAAAAGTTGAATTTATATATTTTTATGAGATTATTAAATTAATAATAATTTAGAATATTAACTAAAATTAATAATATTTATTATTTTGATGCAAGAAGAACAATAATTGAAAGTTCCTTTACAATTTTTTTTTTAGATAATTGATTCTATTAATATTAAATATCATTTAATATTTTTGTGATTGTTAATATTGGATCAAATCAGTCGATTGAATTGAAAAAATTAAAAATTAAATTAAGAATCGATCTGATAAGTTTTCAAAAATCTGTCTCTAAAATTCGGTTAAAAACTTATTAATCGGTTCACCGGTCGAATCAGATTAATTTTTTCAGTTCGAGCGGATTAAATTTTTTTTTAATTTTTTAATTTTTTTTAATTTTTAATTTTAATAAAAATAATAAATATTAAATTATATATATATATATAATTTTTTTCCTAATTTAATCGATTCGCTCTTTTATTTTCAACCATGTTTTCAATGATAAAACATTGAATATTTCAACCTGCTGTAAGGGCATGTCCAACGCCGCCTTTAAAAGGGGCTCCTTCATTAAAATAGAAAAAAACATACATCCAACATACTCAAAATTTCTTCCTTTGAAATTTTTAAGAGCCGCCGTTTCGATCTCTAAATCTATGGAGAGAGAATGGCTCCCTTAATAATTTCTTTAATATTTTCTATCTCCAGTTTTTTTCCTTTTCTGTTCTTTCTTTTTCTGAAGATATAACATGAGTATTAAATATCAAAATCATAGATGTTCTATTTCATTCACTCCATTGAAACCCTTCCTACATCATCAATTGGCTCTTTTCAAAGGTAATGTTGGGTTTTTGTTGGGTTTTTCTTTTACTTTCACAGGTTTATTTCCAAAAAATCAAAATAAATGCTTTTTGTACTTGATGTGAAGGTGGGCATACACTGGTGTTGAGTAAAAGAAATAAAATTATAGTTTAATATTTATGAAAAGAATTTGTAGTTTTATTAATAAAATATTAAAATTGAGAGAGAAATAGAAAATATTATTAAAATATATACAATTTTCAAGATAAATTATAATAAAGAATTGAATTCTTTATAATATAATAAGAGTGAAATAAAGAGTTTTGTTGTGAGACAAAAACAACAATTAATGTCTTTTCAACCCACCAGCTTTGATTTTTTATTTTTTTAACATTTTCAAACACCGGTGTTTCAAAACACCAAAGGAATTCCCTACATATATGTGGAATTCCTGCACATATATATATGCAATATTTCCAAATAATTACTTATCCATGTAATACAAGTAAATATAGGTTCTGTTGGTTTCTCCGAGAATATTTTTCAAACGTATTTTTTTTATATGTTTAGAACGTTTTGAAAAATTAGTCAATACTTTTGTGATTAATGAAAAATTGAGATATTTTTTTTTTAAATAAATGTCATTTTTCCAATTTTAATAAATTTATTATAACAAAAAATTATATAAATATAAATTTATCAATTCATCCATATCCATATCAGCGATAAGTAATTATCGATGATCACTCTCGACTGTTCGTAATCTCTATTACCACCATCGGTTATTTGTGACCATTAAGACTGTAAAAAAATTAACTAAACCGATCACAATTCAATCCAAATTAAAAAAATTATGATTTATATTATTCTATAGTTAGATATATATTTTTAAAATTTTTATAAATTAAATTTTTAATTTTAGAAAATAAAAATTAATTAAATTGAACTGAACCGATAATATAATAAAATTGTATTGATTTTTACATATATACTCTTGTACTTCTAAAAATATTTTTTTAAAATAGACTATTAAAATTTTATTAATATTATGTGGTCTTTATTTTTTATATTCTTAATATTTTATTCTCATATCGGCCATATATATTAAAATTATCATGCAAATTAATAGCATTATTAAAATAAATATTAATTAAAGAGTTCGAGAGTTAATTTTTATTTAAAAAAAAATAATAACATTAGTTATAAATTAAAAAGTCGTACTTACATTCTAAAAGTTGATTCTATATATTTTAAGTGAAAAAATCCATCGATTATTTGGGTTTTTTTCTAGAATAGTTAGATAGTTATTTTTTTAAAATATTCTAATAATTTTAATTTTTAAAATATAATTTTATTTTAATGTTTATTAAATTTTTATGATTTTTTAAAATTTTTTATTTTATTTATTTATTATTTATGTCAATCAATTAAACTGACTATCCAAATCGAATTTAAATAATTTTGATTTGAATAATTTTTTAATATTATTTGGTTTAGTTAAAAATTAAAATATTTAAAAATCAACTCTCTATACCAATCAAATTGAACTATAAATACTCCTAGAGATCACTAAATTTATTATTTTTATATTTTTTCATATTTAATAATTAAATTTTAATAAAATAAAATTTTTATAAATTTAAATATATTTATATTATTATAAATTAAAATTATCAAACAACAAAAAAATTATTTTTTAAAAAATACTTTCTTTTGATGGAATAAACGGAACCATAAAATTAATTAATCTTATTATATAAAATCATTTATATAGTCTGGATCTTTTGTTCATTATGTATCTTATTTTTTATCTTATATTTCTTTTTATAGACCACATCATTTTAAAAAAAAATATTAATTTAAAAATAATGATATGATAAGAAAAAGACAGTATAAGGAATAAAATATGCAATAACACAAACTACAGAGGATTCGAATTGCGGTTGACATATAGTCATATATAATAATCAAGTAAAATCCAAATCTACTATAATAATAAAATTTAAGTTTATAATAACCACATCAATTCAATGAATTATACAACAACAATAGAGTGGCAATACATAATTAAGTCTTTTACACAATAGATCAAATTGAAGTTGATTTCACAATAGATCAAAGCAAGTCTTTTACAAAATCATTACACAATTCAAGAATTAAGCTAACAATAAAGAACTTTCAAATAGAAAAGTATATAAATCAATAACAAAAATATAATATGTTGAGATAAAGAAGCAATGAATTTTATATAAAAAGTACACATCCTAACTAATTATTGTCTCATCACTACTTCCATATTTCCAAACATTGTTTCATTTGATTTTCTTTTACCTTTAGAAAATCAATTGATAATATAGAAATATACCAATATTAAAAACAAAATATCATACACATATGTATATTTCCATATTTCTTCCTTCAATTAGTTTCCATCCATCACTTTTAAAATTTAGATTTTGCATCACATTTTCAATCAATTAAAATCTATTAACAATTTTTATTATTATTTATAGATAGATTCATATTATTTAAATAATTCATTTATCTTTATAAATTTGATCTCTATCATGAAAGTTATTTCTCTTAATTTGCTTGTAGAGATAATTTTTAATTTTTTTTTATTAGAATATACATAATAAATAAAATTTTCTCTATTTATAAATAATATAATAAAATCAATGGGATAAATATTCATCCCTTATAAAAATTAAATTAGCCACCAATAAGACATGAGCCATCATTTTCTCTTATAAATAAATAAAAGAAGGGTAAAATAAAAGCTTTTCTTATATAATAAGTAGACATTCTTTATCATCTTCTCTCTATATTTATTGGACTTTCATTGACTTGGATATAAGAGATTTCGTCTGACACAACTCCAAGAACTCTTAATTTTATATTTTCTTTGTCGATAAGTTCATCAATTGAGACAAAACTAAAAGAGATATCCATGAGTGGAGTCAGATAAATTCTGCCTCATCAATCTCCTTAACTAAATTTTTAATTCCACCACCAAGTATCTCACTTCATTAACTATAATTTAACTTTTAAAACGAGTACTCAAGAGATATAATTCTTGAATATATAAAAATTAAGGGTGGAACTGCACCTTTAGAGTCGCTAAAAAATTTACCTAACTTTGTTAAATATATATAAATTGATCAAAAAAATCCTTAATTATTAAAAATTAGAAACAAAAATATTCATTCCTAAAAGATGTAATCTATTATTTAAAAACAAAAACTACATCATTGCTTATTTGCTATTTATTTTTTTATCTTTGAAATTCATGGATATACATACATATATATAATATTTTTATTTTATTTTATAGGTCATTTGCATGCAAAGGATTGAGAAGGAAAATTTCTTTGTACTCTGAAAAAGGTAAAAGGAAATAACAAATAATGATTCCATTTTTCCATGGAGACAAACTGCCTAAAATTTTTCATGTTTGATGTTGATATTCTTTTTTTTTTTTTTATGATTCTATCTAATGAACCACAACAATCTCAGCATTGTGGGCTAAAGTCCTCTCCATTTAAAACTTCTAAGGCTAGAAGAGACCTAAATAATAAATATTTAGTATTTATGAGACACCCCAAGCAATAACTAGTTCCTGGGACGAAGCCAGAATTTATAATTTGGAGATTAATATTGGACTTAAATTATTATTTGTCACGATTTATTTTTAGGCCGTAATAATTTTAGGACACAAATAAACTTAAAGTCACTGAAAATTCGTAAACCCCTTTAAACACATCAATCATCAATCATTTAAACTTAAAATCATTCTTTAATATTCAAATTCTACTTAAAAATTATTACTTTTACAGAAATTTTGTCAGGGTTTCCCTTGTATTTTTAATCTAATCTCATGACATATTTGTCATATTACATAACCTGCATAGAAATGACACTCCCAAAATAATTTGACTTACTTTCCTTCAACTTTCCTTCTTCACACTTCTTTCTCTCATCAATTTCTTATATAGCTTGATTGGTTTATTTGGAAGATATGGAGAGTATTTTTGGTTGTTTTATCTCAAATGTTTCAGCAAAAAATCTTGAATATGGCAGCCACCTTTTTTCTTTTATACACTAAAGTCAAAAAAAATAAGAATTGTATAAAAAATTTTAGGTCTTATATATTTGTCCATTTCCTATTCAAATAACATAAAAATTTTATTCAAATTTTCTTCCTTCCACACACTTGGCCAACCATTTTTGGAGGTATTCTCCAAAATTTTTAATACTAAAAATAATATTTTATTGTGGGTCCCACAACTTTTGATAATTGCACATTTTGCCCATAATTTTCTTTAATTATAATTGCTACCATAATTTTTTTTAATTCTTTTCAATTAAGTCCTTAAATTATTGACATTTAAGTCCTATAGAACCTTATAATATCCTTAGTACCTCAATTCAACTTAATCATTCAACCTCTGTATACCGAACTCGTTTCGACAAAACTCCGAAAATCGATAATTTATGTCTCTTAATTTCTCCCTTATTTTGTATCCATTTTCACTTACCTTAAATATCATATATACTTAAATTTATTTTTTATTAGTCCAAAATCCATCAAAATTAAATCATGTAAAAGAAATTTGCACAAATTACTGTCGAAAATTAATTAAAAATCGTCTAACGACAAATTCTTCCAAAAATCAGATTTTCTTATCATTTCCATCTCTTTACTATCCATTTGTCTCTCTAACTTTATATTGAACCTCAAATTATTTTTTGTCAATATTTTAGAACCTTAATTCTAAATATCCTCAATTAATTTCTGTAAAAACTTCTTAATAATATATAAAAATTCTCTACGGATAATTTTGTCGGTTATCATTTTTAAAATTCTTCTGTAACAATTATTCTTAAATTTTCTCTGTATTCCTCAATAGCTATTTTTAGCCTATTAATTCTTTAATTAACATCATTCTATCACTATGATTCGCTATTTTCTTACTGTCTACTGTACTACAGTCTAGGGTGTTACACTCTACCCACCTTCAATAAAATTCATCATCGAATTTCCTTATTCAATAATGTAACGATCGATATTTTTACCTCTAATAGTCTCCAAATAACTTTTGTGTTTCAATTCCTTTATATCACTTATTAACATTCTTAGACTATTACTCGATTTCCATAATTTCCATATCACTCACTAACATCTTATTTATGTAATCTTTATATCACTGGTGCGATTCCATGTATTTCTCTTATGTGCTTGACTACAATACTTACTTATGGCTAAACTTTAGTGCTCAATTAATTATACCCTTATTGGAATTCTTATTATTCACTTGTCGTTATAATTTTAATTCTGTCACTATCATTTTCATTATAATCATACTTCCTATGCTCACGATATATCACACATTATATTTAATCACTATAGCACTAGTCCTATCACTATTGTTCCATTATCATATCCTTAAATCTTCACTATTCTATGCCTCAATAAATTCAAATTTTCTATAATTTAGAATCATCCATCATTTACATCTGTTCAACTTAAGCTAGACTATATTACAGTATAAATGCTCATTTTTTTTTATTATTTCTAATCATCTTACTTACTCATCATCATTGTACTCATTTTATCATTCATTTATTTACAATAACATTATTCTTATTACGCTATTACTTATAATACATATTAAAGCTGATACTAATATAGTCAATATCAATTTATCATTTATTGATTTAATCTTTACAATAATATCTTTTAGTCACTTTCAATTTACTATCACTTTCATCAAATTGCAGTAACTATTTCTTTCTATATGATACAATATATTTATATAGACATACATATATAACTGAAAGATGAAAAGCATAACCGATAAAACTGATAGCTACAATAGCAGATAACTTCAATTGACGAGACGAAAATCCCATGCTCCATGGTACACTTATTAACTCATTGATACCTATGACACATATTCTAAACTTTTAACTCTGATACCACCTTTGTCACAACCCATTTTTGGGTCGCAACGGTTCCAGGTGTAATAATCCGAATAATTATAGTGGAAAACTCAAATCGAGTAGGATTTTTTTTAAAATTCTCCATGGAGAAATAACCGAAAATGTATCAAAGACAATGAAAAATAGACATTAGAGTGAATTATAGAATTTAAATGAGAATTAAATCGAATAGAATGGACAATATGAACATAGTTGAAAATGCTAAAGTATTAAAATTATAGCAAAGTAAATTGAAAATTCTTAAGAGTTAATTAATGGATTAATTACTAATTAATGGATTAGCCTAAAAGTCAACAGATGTGACTATATATATATATATATAATTTAAAATGATTTAAGTATGATTTTCTTTTTTCTTTATTTCTTTTCCTTATTTACTTTTCTCTAATTTTTCTATGGGCCATTTGTTACATATATAGATACATATGACAAGAAGACATCATCTTCTTCAATTTCTTCTTCCATGGCTAAAATATTGAAGCTTCTCTCCATAGAAAATTTTTCTTCTTAGCTTCCTAAAATCATTTGATCTATCACAAATTCCTTCACAAATAATTCTTCCCCCAACCTCTAATTGAATTATTTGGGCTTAGATAAAGATTTGGTGCAATTTTTCTCCAAGGTAAATTTCTTAACAAGTTTTGAAATTCATTTTTGATGAGTTATTTGAATGATTAAGTGATAGGATGATATTTTTAGAGTAGAGAAATTGATTAGGAATTCTGAAATCTTCTGTCTCAGGAATTTCCTGTGACTTGGCAGAAATTTTGGGTTCTATTTTCGTACCCTTAGATATAGAATTTAAAAATGTATAAAACACAAAAGTTGTAAATATGTATGTGTAGAATATATGTTCTTCAGAACATTTTGATTGATTCCTTCTATGTTGGGAGATATGTATCTCCAAACACGACTGATTCGGATAGGGTTTCATTTCTGTGAAATTCCTGAGACTCAGCAGAAAGTTGGAGCTAAGTTTTGAGACCTTTAATATAGGAATTTGATAATATTCAAAATATAAAAGTTTTAGATATACATTTTAGGAATATTTTATCTTTTGGAAGTTTTTCAAATTTTCACTGTGTTGTTAATTATGGACCCCTGAGTCAGACTAGCTCGGATTAAGGATTTCAGAAGTATAACCCTTCTGATATTTGTAAATATGAGGATCTTAAGATCCAAATCAGGGGAAAGTCAAAATATGAGAAATGTGTCATTATGTTTTAGCTATAATTCAGTGAAAATATAGTAGTATTTGGATCTGCACATAATAAGTTATAAGTGAAATAGCAGGGTATGCTCGGGTAGAAATTTCAGGATTTCTGAATATTATTTAGAATTTAGGTTTGCTTGTTGTATTTTAATGTAATTAGGTTTCTAAATTGAGATTTATGATTGTTATAGCTACACAAAGGAGAGATAAAGGAAAAGACAAGGAAGTGGAAGACCGCCCTTTTAGTTTGTGCTAGGTGGTTGGAAACATTGGAATTTTGGGGTGAGTAACATATATGTTTCTTTACTTGTTGTTTTTGTATATTGTTTCCTTGAATCTTCCCTAAGAAATTATATTATTATTAAAGTTTCTTGATTATGTAGCCATTGTTAATTAAATCTTTGATATATATAAATGTATTGATTGATGTTCATTATTGTACATATTTTTTCTTACCCTATATATGGGACCATTGACAGTACTACTCTCCCGATGGGGTAAATATTTGTTCATCGGGCATTGTGCACAGTGTATTGTATTGGGGACCCTATCTAGGAGGGGGTTAAGGTCCTAGACGTACAGTCTGATCAACTGTATGACTATTGACATGCTACTTAACTGCAGCCTCTGTCCATTGTTCATTG
>CANXYC010243441.1:0-29114 GCA_948193065.1 Aleurites moluccanus | reverse complement strand
GCAAATAAATTAAATATATTTGAATAATAAGTATACCAACATAGAGTTTTAGAATTTAATTAAACTCAATCAAAATGGGCAGTTTTACTTGCAAGTGAACTATTTATTCAACTGAAAGAAAATTATATTTTTCAAAATCATAAAAATTTGGGTCATTATAAGGAGTAAGTAGAAATTTTCATTAGTGTCTTACAAGATGATATTGGCTTGGAGGTGGAGCTACAACATCCTCCTAATCTAACTACGGCCATGAATTATGCCAAACTATATGAATGAAGATACACAATACATATACCAGAGCTTATCCCTAGAAAGGTTGCAACCATAAATTCTACACGACTTCTTTTCATGCAAAGATGGAAGAGTGACGATTAAAGGGTTTATGTATTAACTGTGATGAGTAATATGTACTGGATCGTCAATGTGAAAAGCTTTTTTGGCTAGAAGGAATTGAAGATATGGTGGAGATAGGAGACTTGACAAATAAAACGTAGGACTTTCATGAGCCAAAGATTTCCATCAACACCATTGTTGGGACATAATTCTAGAACAATGAAAATTATAGCTTGAGTTGGAGGCAAACCCATAATTATTTTGATTGATTTAAGTGGTACTCACAGTTTTATTGCAAAAGAATTTGTGCAACGATTTCAATTTCCTGTGGAAGAGCGAGATTTTAAAGTACAGTTTGGATCCTCTGTTTTATTTTATATTTCATCTCATGTCTCATATTTCTTTCTGAGCCACATCGTATAAAAAGTGTTTTAGCAACCAACATTTTTTTATACATAATGTGGCGCATAAATAAGGACATGGAATAGGAGATGGGACACAAAATGAGATAGATAATTCAGATTATTTAAAGTGATGGTGGCTAATGAGGAAAAGCTAAAGAGCTTGGGGTTTGTCATTTCCTTCCTTTACAAATAGGGAAACACAAATTCCAATTTGATCTTTGATTTTACCCCTTAGCAACTTCAGGGAAATATTAGAGTCAATCGGTTGTAGATTTTTGGGCCTATCTTATGGGATTCCTCTCTTATTCATATGAAATTTCACCAACATAGGAAAGAGGTAGAGTTATATGGCATCAAGGACTTCACTAGTCCATATAATTCTTCCTTATCTATAATTATTATTAAGGAGAATAAATTGTTGGGCCTTCAACGATTAATGAGTGAATTTGACATCTTATTTAGTGAGCCTCTCTCTGCCTCCATCGAGATTTTGTGACCACTACATTGTCCTTGCACTTGGAACAGACCCAGGTGGTGATGAGACCATATAGATATGCTTATGGTCAGAAGATCGAACGACAATGCAAAGCGATGTTAAATTCAGGAAAAATTTAACATATAGAATAATCAGGCCAAGTCGTTCCCCTTTTTCCTCTCAAGTTCTATTGGTTAAAAAGGCTTATTGCTCTTTGTGTGGATTATAGATTTGTGAATGCCAAAACAGTCAAGGACAAATTTCCTATTCTGGTTATTGAGGAGCTGCTAGAAGGATTACATAGGGCACAATTTTTTTCAAAGTTAGACTTATGGTATGGGTATCATCATCTTCTAGTGCACCCACCAAACATAGAGAAGACAAATTTTTGAACATATCATGGCTACTTCAAATTTCCGGTCATGTCATTTGGCCTCACAAATGCTCTTTTTACCTTTCAAGCTCTTATGAATGAGGTTTTTAGCTCCTTCCTTAATAAATTTATGTTGTTTTTTTTATAACATTTTGATTTATAGTAAATCTTGGGAGGACCATCTGCAACATCTTCGAAGGGTATTTAATATTCTAACAGCTCACGAATTGTTCTTGAATAAATCTAAGTGTTCTTCTGCTCAATCACAAGTAGTCTATTTAGGTCGGGTAATTTCCAACAAAGGTGTATTTGTAGACATGGAGAAAATATCAGTAATGTTGGAGTGACCTCAACCTACAACAACAAAGAGATTGAAGGGGGTTTCTCGATTTGATAGGTTACTATCATAAGTTTGTTAAAGACTATAGGAAGATTGCTTCTCCACTTACAAATATGCTTCATAAGAATTGTTTTCACTGGATAGAAGAGGTTATTGCGACCTTTGCAATGTTGAATACTGCCATGACTAGTACATTGATTTTGGCTCTTCTAGATTTTGACAAAAAATTTATTATGGAGTGTGATGCTTTAGATATTGGGATTGTCGTTGTTCTTCGGCAAAAAAGGGTGTCCCATTGCCTTCTACAGCCGATAGTTGTCCCAATGTCATATATGATTGCCAGCTTTTGAAAAAGAATCAATCGGGTTAACAAAGTCAATGCTGCATTAGTGTCCATATTTATGGAACCAAACTTTTATAATCCAAACCTATTATTACTGCCTCAAATTCCTATTAGATCAACGAATTGTTACTTCTCCTCAATAACATTGGCTGAGTAAATTAATGGATTTTGTCTTTACTGTGGAATATAAAGATGGTAAAGAGAATGTTATGGTAGATGCCTTATCCTGTAGACCCAAAGATGTGGGAATGTTCTTTGCTATTTCTATGCCTCACCTAGGGATTTATGATGCAATCAAATCTGAAATAACTTATGATGGGGAATTACAACAATTGGCAAGCAGAAGCAGTAGGCCCATAAGGTTTCAACAATAGGCTGCTTTTTTTTTCAAAAACAATGGGTACCAGTCTTCCACTTCTTCTCATTATGTTTTCATTTTATCAGTTGTTCACAATCTTCATCACAAAAGGTATCATAAAGCTCTTCATTGTTTAGCTGTTGATTTCTATTAGAAATGTATGAAAAATTATTTAAGACTTTGTTCGTTCTTGTATTATTTGTCAACACCATAAATTTGACCATCTTTGTCCTGCAAGGTTATTACAATCTCTTCCAGTTCCAACCCAAGTATGGTTTGATATCTCAATGGATTTTATTGATAATCTACCATTGTCCCATGGAAAAAGTGTTTTATTTGTGGTGGTGGATCACTTCTCTAAATATGCTCACTTCATCCCTTTAGGCCATCCTTAAACTACTATGACAGTTGCTCGACTTTTTTTTTGACGCTGTTTTTTTATTACATGGTCTTCTAGAGACCATAGTCAGTGACATGGATGTGATTTTGACTAGTAATTTTTGGACTGAATTGTTTCATGTGTATAGAACACAACTCTGTTTAACTTCTTCTAATTATCCAAAGTCTGATGGACAAACAAAAGTGGTTAACCACACCATTGAGATGTATCTACGGTGCTTTACCATTAATAAGCCATCTAGATGGGTAGCTAGCTCACTTGGCTAGAATTTTGTTATAATACTTGTTATCATTCTGCATTAAGATGCACCTCTTTTAAGGTTTTGTATGCAGTCAAAGTTGTTGTCATGTTGTCTTGGGTTGGCATGAGTAGAAGTTGTCGATTATGAGCTTCTTAATTGTGATATTGTATATATGATTTACGAGATCGTTTATTGAGGGCCCAACAATCTATAAAGCCTCAATATGATCCAATCCATTGTGATGTTCACTTTGAGGCTTCAACCTTATCGACAACTATCATTAGTTGCTCGTCGTAATCGAATACTTTCTTTCAAATTTTATGGTCCTTGTCCAATTTTGGCTAAGGTAGGTTATGTGGCTTAGCAATTGCCTCCTAAGTCTAATTTGCTTCATGTATTTCATGTTTCTTGTTTAAAGAAATATAATGGTGCATTGGACGTGGCCACTACTGCCTTACCTGTGTTACATCAAGGAGAGTTACGTCCAGAGACGGATGCACAATGCTCCTAAATTATTATTTAGTCCCTCAAATTTGAACTAATTAATATTTTTGTTCCTAATTTTTTAAAAACTCACTGATAAGTCCCTATATTTTAATTATGTAAGTATAATTGGTCATTCCATCTACTTTACTATTAAAATCCTATAAAAAACTAAAATATTTTTCATTTATACTTAAATTTTTTATTCCAATCAAAATCAAATTTCAATTATTTTTTGGCGATGATAATTTTATATTAAGTGATTATTACAACTTGAATCCATAATTTTATTAAATTATAAAAATGATATTAATCCAATGATTTAATTATAAATTTTAAATTTCATTAAAATAATAATAAAATTCTAATCAAAATGAAATTTTTTTACTGCATAAGGTTAAAGTACATCCAATTTGTTGTAAACTTAAAGGTTTGCGTACAATTAATTTTTGATTTGGCTAAATAGTTCAATAGATATAATTAATTTGTGATTTTGCTAAATAGTTCAATCGAACTATATTTAATTTATTAAACAATGTAATTAGTTTATAAACTTCATTCAATAGGTTGAGATGTTATTGGTTGAATGTAATATCCAGACCGGCACTTAACAAATAAAGAGGAAAAAATAACAAATTTTGATTAGATTATTTTTCAAATAACATAATTGTACCCCTTTAGTTTCTACATCTGTCCCTGGTTACGTCCTATACCTCAAGCTACACTTAATTTTTGTTTTCAAAAGGGTTGTCATGAAGTTTTAGTTTATTGGGAAGGTTTATCACCGGCTAATGCCACCGGGAAGCTAATCCATATATGTTTCGGCAGTAACCATCCTTCACACTTGAGGTCAAGCATTTTATTTTTTTTTTAAGGCTAGGGGTATTGATAAGGACTCTAATGGATTCAAATGGATCCATTTTCTGTATAAAATATTTACACATGGACTAAAGAAGGACAGACAGTAGCAGTTGTAGGATTTTATGTTTAATGCTTTTTCTTTCTTAGTGTGGTTAGTTATGTTTTACTTTATGTTAATGGGTCAAGTTTCTTTTTATGGGTTAAGTTGTAGGAAATAAAGTTAGTGGGGCATTAGTTACAGGATCAGTTATTTCTTCTATGTAATTAAGTTTTAAAAGATGAATGAAAGAGATAAGCAATATTTTCTCAAAAATTAAGTTACTACAAAAGAGATTGAAGGGTTCTCTTACGACGAGCCATTAAATTCTAATTGTTAAAAATAAGTAAAAAGGATAGGTAATCTACTAAGCACCTAGCTTTAGAGGATCCGGTTCTAGATCCTCCAGAAGGACCTGTAACTCACTCCCAATTGAAGGGCCATTTCTGAACGCAACTTTTCATTTAAAACAACTGCTTCAATATCAGGTGTATATATTTCCAATTATGTACAAAAATCTTTCTATTGCTTGATATATATATATAGAGAGAAAGGAGACAATCTAGCAGATGAAAGTAACATTTAATTATATGGCATTCACTTCATTCTTTTTTCAGCATCAGTGAAATGACAAGGTGTAAGGACTTGCAGAAACACTACATTTGACTTGCAGAAATTAGATCCTGCAGTCTGAAGGCAAACCAATGGAAGATCAGTTTATGAGAGCTTGGAGTCTATTTATCAGAATTAAATAAGCCTAAGCAACATTATCAATATCATATGATGTCAATGGCAATTTCCCACGGATAAAGCTGATTCCAATCTTTCATTAAATTTTGTCACTGAGTTAAGGTTTTTTTTTTTTAAATAGTAAGAAAAAATTGATTATGTTGCTTTTGTAAGAGTTGAGCATAGATATTAGGATTTTCAAATAGAATTGGCTACAGTTACAGATTGTTGATAATTTGATTTTCTTTGAATTGAATTGATTTAGATTCTTATACTATTATCTAATCAATATTAGAACAGAATCATTTGTATTTGTATTGTATAAATATAAATAACCAATATTTGAATGTCTTTATTTTATTTGATATTCAACATCATATGACTTATTGGCTACCTCCTCCTAGGGACATCCTCAAGATTAACTTGATGCTGTTGTCCGATCTTAGGCTCTTAATATAGTAAATATTAATTATTTTATGCATGAATTGCCCTTAGTAATCGGCTTAAGAGCTTAATGATACAAGCCTGAAGTGAACATTGAGGCTATATGCTATTATCATTAATCAATTATTTCAAAAAGCACAAGTTTTCCATATATTTTTCACTTTTAGTCTTGTAGAATCTTGTACTTTGCCAAAGATACATTATGTCTAAAAAATCCCATAAGTATGTAATCACACACGTGCTGTAAAGAGACAATAATATTCTTTTTTAACGAAAAAAAAAAAAGAGGAAGAACAAAATGACGATTTATGGCCAACTTAAGGTATTCTCTTGAAGCCATAAATGGAAAGGGATGTGGAAATTTAAGGGAATTGTTTCCATTTATTGGAACAAATTCAAGGATTGAAATTGTAGTTATGTCGATTATCAATGAAGGATTTTGATCAATCTAAGAGTTGGTGTAATTTTTTTTTCCAAGATTTTTTTATAGAGTTATGTATGAAAAAAACAGGTATCACGGAAGCATATAGAATCATATTGTAACATATATAGATAACCTTAAGAACTTATTTTAATCCTACATAAAATAATACATATCTTTGAAATCTCTCATATTTGATATCAATAGTTCCAAGTAAACTTCTATCTTAAAACCTGTTATCTCTATAATGATTTTGATAATGTAATTAAAATCCAAAACAAATGTGTTAAAAATGATCATTTAACTTGTGTTTAAATTTTTGTTTCGAAACAGGTATTCACGCCTGTGATTATTATTAACGCCCGTGAACTAGATCAAGGCAATGTATGAATTTTACTCAAAAATGATCTTTAAGCCCATGAACATTAATTCACGAGCGTTAAATAATTTCATGCCCGTTATGTGTATTCATGCCCGTGAATAATTTAAGAATGATTTTGGTTCAAAGATACAAAAAGAGTTTTCAAGGCCGTGAAACATTATTCACGCCCGTGAAGAATTTTCACGCCTGTAAAAGTTGTTCACGCCTAAGAATATTTTAAAATTCAAAATTGGCACAGAAAATTTCAAGGCCGTGAATTTTGGTTCAAGACCGTGAAGATGAAGCTTCGCGACCGTGAATCGGTAGTTACCTGTTAACGTCAAGGCCAATCTGTTTTAAATATAGCCGTTGGAAAAAGATGTAGAAGCAAATCTTGCATTATATTCAACCAAAACGGTTATATTTAATCACCATTCATTGAAGGCTATAAATACATAAAGATTTGAAGTTCAAAAACAAGAAAGAAACACAATATCTAAGTGAAATCAATATTGTTAAAATCATACTCTGTTTTTAAACTCATTAAACTTTATTACTTATCTTTGAGTTCTTACTAGCTTTTACTAATCTTAACTATTCATACTTCATTGTATAACTTTGGAATAGCTTTATATAAGTTTAGGGAGACCTAAAAATCTCTATCTTTGTTATTGAGAGTAAAAATCTGAGTGAAAACTTAGTGTGTATATGATGAAATCCCTGGAAATCTATTATAATTGATTTGGGTGGTGCACTCAATTCTAGTGAAATCTCAATATCGGGTTGATATTGAGAGAAGTGGACATAGGAGAAGGAATTTGGTTTCGAACCACTATAAATTTGCTGAGTTTTTTAACCCTTCACTTTTAATATTACTTGTTATTTAAAATTAACATATTCATCACATATTATCTGTATACTTTCTCTAAGATTTTTAAACTTCTATTCACCCTCTTTAGGAGTATTGTCATAATAGTATTTAACAAAACCTACCATCTTCAAACTTCTGCCTACAAGTTTTTGCTTATAGTCTTTTGTTATGTGACCTCAAAGAATTCTAGAACTTTAGCTTGAGAGGGCAAACTGATGATAGTTATTCAGATAAAAATGTATCATCTTTTTTTTAAAAAAAAGGGTTTTATCTCTTCTTCTTTTTTTTAATTTCAAAAAAAAATATATCTTTTAAAAAGAAAGATAATAATTTGTTTTATCTACTTTTAACATTATTTAGGAGTTTTTATCAATTAAGGAACAACAGAGACCACGTAACTAATTTAAATAATATTTACTATTGTAAAAGGTTTACTTTCAAAAAGTGAATAAATCCAATTATAATAAATTTTGAATTAATTCACTAAAAATTCATAATTTCACTCTTTATTTAAATTTAAAATTTCAAAATCATTAAATACTTATTTAATTCTCATGTTAAGATTACAAATACCAGTCAATTAAGTTAAATTAAATTACTGATAATTTAATTTAATTTTCAACTTAATATCTTGAGACTTACACTTAACTTATTTCATGTGTCAAATATAAAATCTATCTGCATGATTTACACAATGAAAACTTATGAGCTTTCTCAAGAGGTGTCATCAATCTCTAGACCGAGATATGGATTTCATCAATAAATTAGCATTTTACAAAATGTATATTATTATCGTCCAACTCATTAGACTTATTGATCCATAATGAACCTTATTCTTTAATTAATCAAAACAATAAATAATGCACATTGTTCATATCAACTAAATTAGGATTAAAAATATAAATAATCATAATGAATTAGAAAATTTATTTTATAAAGTCAGTATAAAAATATTTATCTCTACTTGATCATATTCAATACATATATAATGTACTAGCACAAGAAATTGGAATTATATCATTTTTATAATTAAGATAAATTATATTCAATTTATTGTTACAATCATACCAATGGCATATCCAACTCCACCTTAAATTGTGAATATTAAACTTATTAATTTATAAAAATTAATAATTTAATCTTCTGCATATAAGTTAAATTCTATACACTAAATCATCTATTATATAAGATAAAGGATATATATATAACAAATAAATGGAATAATCAATTGTTCCAAAGTTAATACTATTACGTAGTGCATGGTTTATAGTATAAACTCTATCACTGTGCCGTTGGTTGAAAGGAGATAGATTTTTTTAGAACAAAGATAAAAGAGAAAGAAACAAGGGAAGTAACTGTGTTGTCATTTTTCACATTGTAACAGTGCTATATTTAGTGGTTATAAATTATTTTGGATGTAATTTTTCATTCATAGTTACTAAGTTATATTTAGCTATAATATTTTTGGTACATAATATGAACAAGTGTAATTTATGTAATTTTATTATTTATTTTTATAATTTTATATATATTTTATGTGACTATCTATATAATTATAATTTAAACTCATCAAATATAACCCTCTTACAGTGTGAGGGGTGACACTAACAAGAGTGTTGTCGCTCCTCAGCTCTACCAGCACTACCATTTTTTATTATGTGAAATTCAAAATGATCCGAACTCGAATAACCTATAAAATTAAGGCTTGAGTTGAGGATTAACATGTTAACCCTTTGACCTGTTTCAAATGCTACCCTTTTAAATTTAGAGTCAAAATAATTTGAATTTGATTTGAATAAATTAAATTAATAAAGGAATATATTGAAAAATTCATTAATTTTGAATTATTTTTTGATAAAAAATAAAATATATATAGAGTGATTCGAACTAATAAAAACTCTAAAAATTCTCTCAAATTTAACTTAAAATTCTTTATAATCTTATATGTAATTTGAATTATATGCAATTCATAATAATGACCAATGTTTTCAGAATCGGTAAAGGTAGAGGGTCAGAAGTTCGACCAAGATCAAATCAGTTAAATTAGAAAAAACCGATATACATATATATGTATATATAATTTGACATGTATTATATATATGATAAAAATAAATATAATTTAACATTTATTATATATATGATGAAAATAAATATAATTTGACATTTATTATTTCTGATAAAAAATTAAAAAAAAAAAAAAATCTGACTCGCTCGAATCAAAAAACTTATTCGATTTGACTAGTTTACCGGCCGGTTAACTGGTTTTTGGAGATGGATTTTTGAAACTGACCAGATCAATCCTTAATTTGATTTTCGATTTTTTCAATTCCACCAACCGATCGATTCAGTTTTAACAACCATAATGACCCAACCAAAATCTTGTGAAAAGAGAAGACACTTGAAATGTGCAAAGCTTGAAGTGATTCAAGCTCGACCTATTTACCACCTCTGGCGTATACATGATTATTTGATTATGCAATCAAGTACAATTAATATTAACCAAAATATGAAAATGACGAGCATAATAGGTCCCTTGCATTGTAGATTGTTACACAAGGCTAAAAGTAAGTACAAATGTGAATTTTTATATTTAGCCCCATTATTTATCTTTTTTTTTTTTTTTTATAAAGGAGTGTTTAATAAAGTGATTGTTAAATGTGTGATTGATGTAAAAGTGCGATTGTCGTAAAAGTGCGATTGTCAAATCGCGAATCGCTATAAGCAGTTCATAGTTGCTTATAAGATTTATCGATTAAATTTTATTATAATCGAAGAAATTTTGTTATAATCGAAATTTTTAGTTAGCTAATCAAATAACACAAATTTTTTCAATTAGCGATGCATATGTTGACAATAAGCAATTAGAAATATTTAGTCGACCAACCAAACAGCTCCTAAATTGTTATAAATTTTGATGCCTATATTTTTTTTAAAAAAAAATAAAATGTCCCTAACTTTAGTCTCATTAACAAATTAGAAATTGACCATCAATATCCACAACCCATCAAAATCCACACCTTCAAACTTTGGGTAATCCTCATCTTGTTGGAAAATTAGCTAAGAAAAATAAAGTGTTATGTTGGTAAAGTTAAATATAAATACTCGCATGCAAAGAATATATCTGAATTGGGTTTGGAACTCCTACTTTTCATTGATTTCTTGGATCAAAATTTGGTGCGAAATTGAAACCAAACTTTAAGAACATGATTTTGATGCTTTGAGATGATGGGTTTTGATGCCAAATTCGAAATTCTTCTGTCTTTGATTTATTGGGACAATGGGTTGTGGGTCTTTTTTTTTTTTTTTTCAAAATGAAGAGGTAAATTTACCAAAAATAAAAAAGAGAGGAAAAAGAAAAAAAAAAACAGGTGTGGGAATGAATTATATTCCTCAGTAATATAAAGAACTGAAAGAATATATTACTTGAGAGGGAAAAATTAGTATATTCAACATTAGATGATAAGCTAGAAAACCAAAAGCACTGAATCAACAGAAACTATACTCTGCCCCTCAGCAAATGGGCATCATATTATTTAACTATTATGTGCTCAATACATATAATGAATTGGCTACTCCTACCACTATATATTAATTAGGTAGCAAAAAAAGAAAAAAGAAAAAATCTTGACACCCCCCTCTTCTAAGAGACTAGAAGCACAGCTGAAAGTGGATGCTGCATGGGGGTCTACAGTTAAATCTCTGCTATGGACTCATCTCAATGTTTCAAGCAGCCATCACCAGAGGCAATCCATACCCATTTCTATGTGATTTTTGCCATCTCCATGCAACCTGTAAGCTCGTCTGGAGATCGGTGTGTTGTGCAGTCCAGTTTAGCTCAAGCCTAATCTTTGTTGGGTCACTATAAACTTCAGCATAGTCGCCAGGTCGGCGAGGTAAATAGTCCACTTTGATGTTCACGCCAGTTGCCTTCTTACATGCCTCAACAAATTCCCTGACCGATCTACCTGATGATAGGAACCAGAAAAACATTACTAACACGAGGGGGAAAAATAAATAGAACAATTTAACGTTCAAGCTTTTGGGCACACCTTTTCCAGTACCAACATTGTAGATCCCAACTTTACCAAGCACTGCCGCTTCAAGAGCTTTCACATGAGCATCAACGAGATCGGTAACATCAATATAATCTCGTATGCAAGTGCCATCATGTGTCTTGTAGTCTGTTCCTTTAACCTGCAAATGAACGAAAACACCACACGTTGAGGTGGTTAGGAATTTCACACATCAGAATGCACAAACAAGGATGAGTTATCGCATACATTCTCAATTGAAAAACTGATTGTTCTTGTATGGAAACAGCTAGACTAACAAGGATGAGTTATCGCATCAGAATGCACAAACAAGGATGAGTTATCGCATACATTCTCAATTGAAAAACTGATTGTTAATGCACAAACAAGGATGAGTTATCGCATACATTCTCAATTGAAAAACTGATTGTTCTTGTATGGAAACAGCTAGACTAAGCCACACCAAATGTTGTACTAACCTGACCCAGATTTTCCCCTAGTCGTCTAATTTTTAGCATAGCCGAAGTATATTGCTATCCAAATTTTTGTAACTTGTCAGTTTATTAGCCTAGTAAATAATGCAAGTAAAGGACACACATAATGGGGGAAGCACTCAACCATATGAATAAGCTCTGTATAGGCACCCAAAATTAAGAATCTAAGAACCAAACTAATTCAAAAACTAGAAAATGATCAAGATTCTGCATAACAGAGTGGCATTGAAAAACCAAGAAGGCAGTTGTTGCACTAAAGGTTTAGCTTTCTAGAATATCAATGTAACATTGTGCATGTACATGCACATGAAATCAGACAAAAAAGACAATACTGATTGATATTATGCAAATCAAAGCGACATCTGTGTCCAAGCAGAAAGCTGCAGAGCTCAACCTTCGATTTTCCAAATATTAAATGTTGAAATTTACAATTTTTAACCAAGGATTTCAGAAACATAAACAATAAACTACATACACACATGCATCAAGCACATACATTAACAAATTTCAGAAATATAAATACACAACAAATGACCCAAATGCATACACTTAGCCATATAGCAAGCAAGAAAGTGGTAACTTTAATCTAAAGGGAAAACGTAGAGGTAACATAAATAAATATACCTTGAGCCCAGGAATAATATCACGGGCTGCATCAAAACAAGCTCCAGAAATTCGCCCATGCTCTCGCAATTCAGGTCTGGGAGCCTCACCGAGTCTGCCATCTGGATCTGAACCAATCACATTAAAGTATCTGGAAGTCGTTCACAAAAAAAAATGCATCAATCAGTAATCAACGACAGAGAATTTCTCGTTGCTTAATAGTCAAAATCCAATCAACACAGTGTGCACATATCCATGAGATAGAGAGAGATTTTAACTTCAAATTATCAAATATGTGCTCAAAGCCCCATCTTTCATGAGTTCAAAGTAAGATGGGAGACCATATGTGGCTTCCTAGTCAGCTATTACTAGGACTAATAACTGGTCTGGAATCATGTTTTCTTATACAAAGTTCGGCCTAAACATGCCCCTGATTTGCAGGGCAGCCGAGGTAAGCTTTGCAAAAATGTCCATTTAGAAAAATAGAGGGTCAAATGTACCAAAAACAACTAGCCTACGAACAGCAATATTAAAGAAATAATCTACAGTGGATATATTTCCAGAATGCTGTGAAAGGAATAAACTTCTAACATAGTAGATTTTGCACAAAAAAAAATAAAGACAGCTAAACCCCAAAAACAAATACTAAAAATTTATTCTAGATTTAAATAACTCCTAGAAAATAAATAAGAAAATCATATTGTCTTGAGATTATCAATTATCCTAATTTCTTAAATTTCTTTTTTTTATTTTTTCTTTGAAAGAATTTCTCCAAATTCAAGTTCTGAAAAAATCTGAAACAATGGTAGACATTAGACATACTGTTCATGCTGAATATACCATTTATGAACACTTCCGTAGTCACCTAGAAGTATGGGCCTAAAAAGGAAGGTTGAAAGGATGGAGGCCACTCAAGTGTGAGACAGCAGGCCTCAGATATGGAGTGATTTCAAACGCAACAAATGATCCAAAACCCACTGAGAGAGATTCCATGTTAAGAGCAGTGGTCAGTGGATTAAAAACAAAGATCTCAAGTTGTGTGAAACTTTTAATAGTATTTATATACTCCAGGTATAAATCTCCCTTCTATTCCTAATTCAATTCTCACACGTTAAGAAAACAAAAATAATAAGCTCAAATTATAAAACATGCACTAGATATTGAATCAAAAGTCCTTGAGAAAGAATTCTCAGAAAAGAAACAAATTAGCTGTTAGAAGAGTAGCAATTTAAAGTCAAACAGTCAACATAAATGAAAGATTCTATCAAATGCCTGCATTAAGACACCAACCTTAATATCATAACTGCCATATCCGAATTTTTAGAAAAATCCAAAATGATATCCTCTGCCATCTTCTTGGCTTTTCCATATGGATTAATCGGGACCTGAGATGGAGGGAGCAGATCAGTCATCCAGCAATAGAAACCCATGCAACATCTTAGCATGCCATTCTAAACCTTTCTAGTCATATGTAAAACCTTAAACTTAACAAATAAATAAATCAGACTGCCTATCAGGTTTCACAGAAATAACCTGTGGGGTGTCTTCAGTAATAGGCATCTGCTCAGGCTCCCCATATGTTGCACATGTACTTGAATATATCAAAGTCTTCACATCATGTGCAGCCATTGACTCCAATACTACCAAAGTATTAGATGTAATGTTGTGATAGTACCTTCATAACGAGGACGAAGATATCATGATTAGGGGCAGGTGAGGCTCCTATTAGTTTGGGTAATAAAAACATTGGTTGTTCAATTTCAACATGATTCAAACTACAAAAAGAGCAACATATATCATATAAATGAAATTTTCAATTTGATATCTGTAATATTAGATTCAGACGCAATTTTCTTATGTTTTACAGCTTAAATGGATTTTTCATGATTCTCGGAATAAAAAACATGATATGCAGGATTCAGTCAAGGAGAGTCTCCATCAACTTAGGTTTTCCTAAGTTATCGTGCAGAATGTTTAGTGACGTGCCTTATAGATATTGATATGGTATATAATAGAGATATTCATCCCAGAAGCAAAAGTATTGCATGCTGCTAAAATTGGTGCTATATTATTGAAAATTGCAACAGAAAAGAACAGGCTCAAGATGGCAGTGATGATGATGAAAAATATTGCAGTGATGCTTAATGGTTTTCAATTTTTTAACCATATTTCGGAAAAGAATTCAGAGTTAAGTGTAGGTTTACTGAAAAGACATCAAAATAAAAACATATTTCAAACATATTGGACCTGTTCAACATCAAAATAAAAAAGCTCTAGTCTCCAATATACACAAAAGAACAGCACCAAGATGCCAATCAAGAAAAATATCAAAGTTAATTGCTGTAGTTACTGTGTATTTGAAAAGTGTTCAGTGATTCAACAAAGTTTCTATTTTGGAACTAAGTTTTAGTGGTACCTAGCTCATCATTTCTACCATCACCACAAGCAAAACAACAACAAAAATAAAATTGCCACCAAACAAAATGAGAATGCTTCTTAGCTCCAAGTTCGAAAAAATTTTAACAGGCCCACTTCAAACCACAAACAAAACTTACTTAAGAGGATCCATGGTGCTTTCCCCAACATATGCAACAGCAGCAAAGTGCATCACAGAATCAAATGCATTTTCTGAAAATATTTTGTTAACCTGAAATTTTCAGTGAAGGAAACAAGTTGCAGCAATCCCAGTTTGACAGCCCACACACAAAAATAATCTCATCAACTACAAATGGTACAACAAGGATACAGCTTTTGCATCCCCTAAATCAGCATATATGAACTGAAGCCTCCCAGGTTCTGGAAATAGTTCTTCTAGAACCTTGACAGCGCCTAGGTTTCCCCGTGACAGGTTATCCTGTCAAAAATTAGAAAGCCATTTCTTAATAGAACCATTGAGATTAAGAATATAGACCTATAAATGATTATGATACAAAAATAATATCTTAAGTTCTATGAAATGAACATACCACTATGGTTACCCTGTAACCATCCTTCAGAAGTCGTAATGCAGCATGTGAACCAATATAGCCAGCACCACCAGTCACTAGAATGTGATTTACCCCTTTTTCATGCACAGAGAACTGGAAATAAGCCAACCACAAAATGAGAAAATGTGTTACGAAATTTCACGGATATCCAAATAAATTACTGTGACAACCAGTTGCAAGTTAAAACAAGGCATGAGAAAAAAGGGAAAATAATCTCACTTGATATAGTCCCAAGTTTTCTTTTCCTTTTCCATTTCCAATGTTTCTCAAGCAAATAAACTAAGTCCAAGTTTATGAAAAATAATGGCCATATACTATGGTAAGCATCAACAGTATTATTATTCAGTGATTGAAGTTGATAAACATTAAAAAAAAAAAAAAAAAAGATTTTAAAGCATTAAGTGCCCAAGACATCCATGTGTTCGCATGTGCTTGTACAAAGAACCCTCATCCAGGGCACTGAAAGGTAATAACATGGCACTCATGGATAGGAGTGTTCCGAACATATTAGAAAATAATCAAGGTCCTCCCATATGTTTAACTGCCAATTCTGCAACTTCAAACAAAAGAGTAAACCAGGTACAATTCTTTGAACAAGCTAAGCCTAAGCAATCAAAATGTGATTCAAGATACTTAAGCAAACAAAATGCGATTCAAGATACCTAAGCTGACTCTGTTCAAACAGGGAACCTGGTCAATACAAGAAGATTGAACATAGGGACAACGAATTACCGGACTTGGGGTATTAAATGTTGGGGATTGCTTGAGCATTATAATGCATAAGGCGGTGAGGGCAGCAGCCAAAAAAATCTTCCCTACAATATTACCCTTCCTTTTAGGGTCTGCATAATCCAAGCCTGCATCAAAAGTAGAGAGACACAAAACAAAAATTATTAAATCCTAAAAACAACAATGGTTTTGACATAACTGAAACAATAGATTCAAAATCAAGAATGTCCACCATAAATAAAATGCAGACCAAAAAAATGTATAAATACTAAATATTAACGTCCAACTGTAGAGGAAAAAGCAGACCTCCGAGTGGCATAGATCTGTTGTTTCTTGGCTGATTTCTATTTCTGCCAATATTTAGCATTTGGAGAATTTCTTCAATGCTAATATCTTAAACAGAATACAGAATTATGCTTCTGTATCACTGATCAACCAAGAATTCCCTTCAAAATTTAATCTTTTTATCTGCTCCAGTTTTCTGCAATGAAAATCAAGCAATTAGCAATCATAAATTCTGAAACACATCAATAAATAAATAAAGAATAATTAAAAAGAAAAAAGAAAATAATATATATATATATATATATATATGAAAAAAAGGTAAAATCAAAACCAGAAGAAAGTCTGGCTGGGCCCTATATAAGCAATGTATAAAAGAACAGAAAGGCAAAAGGTTAAATACTAGAAAAGTATCAAAAAAATTTACAACGAAATAGAAAATTAAAAAAAAAACAACAAAAACACAGAAAAAATAAATCACCACCAAAATTCAAATTTCAATAATAACAGAGAGAGAGGGAGGGAGAGGGAAAGGGAGAGCTTCAAGATCCAAAGAGAGAGAAAAAGTCGCCAGAAAAAACAAAACCCAAACTCAAATTTTCGTCATTATAAACGTTTGTCAGGGCATGTCTACCCAGTAAAAAAAAAAAAAAAAAACTAAAGATGATGATTTTAACAAATAAATAAAACCCAGATAGAGATTAAGAGAAACAAACCAAATCCCAAAACTCTGAGAGATCCAAAACTCACCCAGAATCAGCACCTCCTTATAAAACAAACCCAGGAAGAGAAAGTGAAAATGGCAAAACTCATTTATATACAGACGCCTCAAAAGCTTTTTAATAACTTCAACTCAACTTTTATATATATATATACATATTTTAATTTTTAATTTATTTATTTATTTTCAAGGGTCACAGACTTACAGGGCCAATCATCGTCTAAGGCCCTAACCGGTCTTCGAGCGAGAAAAGCGGGACTTGGTCCTTTGAACTGTCACGAATTACACGGTGCCATGTCATCGTCTTAAGTTTCTTTTACTTTCATTGCTTTTTTACTGGGACCTACATGTTAGAAAAAAGGACAGTGTTGATGTGTCTGGTTGGTGATTAGAAGAAAAAATATTTATTTATATCATTGTTATTATCGATTTATTTAATTAATATTATTAAAAAATTATTTTAAATAAAATATAATTATAAAATTATTATTTTAAATAAATATAAATAAATTAATATAAAAATTAATTAGATAAAAAAATAAATATTATGATAAAATTATATTTCTTATAATTACAATCAAATAATTTTAATAAGATTCATTTTTTTACTTATTTAATTATTTATTTAATATTATTTAAATTTTTAATCGATATTTTTAAAAATATATATATATTATTATTACTAATATTTTCATGGAATTATTTAAATGATTTCCCTTCTTTAACGTTAATTTATTATATCATGAATTAATATTAAAATATGTATTTCAATTTAATTAATTGGCAAGTTATTAAAAAGATGATTTACGCAGATCATATTTAATTTCTATATTTAACAATCAAATCAAATAAGGGATTAATGTAATTAACTTTCCTACACTTTTATTTTTAATTAATTTAAGTTTTTACCATAGTATATAATATTTATTTTTTGTCTTAAAAAATTTAGACTCAAATTTAAAATTTTTTATTTTTTGTATTCTTAAAATTAACGTTTTAATAAAAAAAAAATTGATATGATTTTGAATTAGTAAATTAATAATTAAGGGTTTATTTTATAATATGAAAGAAAAACAACAAGCTCTCAAAAATAGAATGTTACATTAATTTTAGAATATTTTATTATTTAATTAATTTCAATTACTTAGACATCTCAACAAAATTTGAAATTTTTCACTTCCCCTATGTTTAGTTTAATTATATTAAGATATTCATTTCCTTTGTAAAAAAGTTTTAAATATAATTTATGTATAAATAAATTTTCATCTTTAGTATATTAAATAATAAATATAAAATTTATTTTAAAAAAAATAAATATTATATTTGATATAATTATAAATTTTATTTTAATATTTCATTAGGTCAAAAATAGTATATTATTTATTTATTTATTTATTTATGATGGATAACATATATAAAATATTAAAATTAATAAAGATATTTTAATTTTTTAAAATTTATTGATTTAAAATTATGAAATTTATTTAAAAATATCAACTATTTTGATAAGATTTATTTTAGTTATTTTTCAATTAGAAATATTTAATTATTTAGAATTTTAAATGAATTTAAATTTAAAATAAATATAAAATTATGAATTTACGAATAAATTTTAAAAATTTTATAAAATTCATTTATATTAAATAAGCAATTAAATGCAATTCATAATGAATATTATTTATAAAACAAGACGGATTATATATAGTATTAAACATTAAAATTGGATTTATGGTAATAAAATAAAAATAAGTTGGTAAGTAAAAAACCATCAAGTGCATTATTCTCCACACATTGCTTTCAATCATCCCCAACTTTGATTAACCATAGTCCAAAGGAAATAAGAATTTGGTTAAACGTCTATTAATTTGCTTTTAATCAACATGATACCAAAATTTTACTATGCAGCATTACACAAGAAAAAAGCTATTTAATTAAATAATTTAATTTGTATTATTTAACAATCTTGCTTAACATGAAATCATTCTAATTCCTATTATTTTTATTTTTTTTTTTCTGAATAATATTGCACTAATACAAAAACTCTTTTAATCAACATATGGAATATAATGTCTAAAAAAATGATATTAATAAAAATTAAGTGCACTGTCATATTATATTACATATCTGTCAAAAAATAGCAATAGATTGAATATAGGGTGGATTTTATAAAATTTGAACTAGTTTTATTTAAAAAATAAAAATATTTGATCCCTTTCGGACAAAGTCGGGTCAAGATAGATAATACCCATTTATAAATTTTTTATATTTTTAATATTATTTTATTATATATATACATGCATTTATGTATTTTTTTTATATGTGCAAATAATATATTTTATATTTTATATAAAAAATTATAAATTTTAAAAAATATAAATATAGTAATAAAAATAAAATATATATAATTGAGTCAGATTCAAATGAGTTATATCATTATCCGCACTCGATTCGAACTTAATTCAAATTAAAATTAAAAAATTTATTGTGTCTTATTTATTAAATGAGACAACAACTTAAACGAAATGAATGCCCGACGAAATGAAAAAATTATCATCTATAATATTCAACAACACTATTGTAGACATTTAAAAATAATATTAACATGTTATTAATATATATCCAACAATTTTCTTTTTTTCTTTTTTTCTTTATTATCCAAGGAAATCATTTTTTAATTTAATTTTTTTAAATTACTATATTATTATTATAAAAATGATAAAAATGAGCAAAATCCATGTAATTGTAAAGTGACGACCGATATTTTATTTGAAAACACAGATTTAAACACTCAATTACTATAAATTTTGAATTATTAACTTATTTTTTTATTAATAATAAGATAATATTCTTAGATTGGATTAAAATGATAAATTTAATAATTTATGTGTTAAGATAATAAATATTTTATTTAAATTAAATATATAATTAGACTTTATCATCTCAACAGTTAACTTTTGATATATCTGATTAGTAATTTTAAAAATATATAAGCTCTCAATATTTTTAATATGATATTAGAGTCTAATCGATTCATATATGTGAAAAAATAATTTATATCTTATTTTATTATAATTCAGACTAAAATTTTAATTTTTTATTTAATTTTTGAAATATTTTAAATTTAATTTCATCCCATAGTGAATTTTTTTTAATTCTTTATTTGTATTAGGCTTTCAATTTAATTAATTCACCTCATAGTAGATTTATTTCAGTTATATGATTTTAATAGTTAATTTTTGAGATTAACATTTTAAAAAATATATAAGCTGTTAACATTTCTAAGAATGTATGAAAATTGATTCATTTATTATATATATATATCAAAAATTAAACTTTAATTAATAAGATAAAAAATTAATAAATTATATTTTTTTAATATTAATTTTTATCGTGAGATTCAAATTTTTATCTATATAGTATTACTGAATAACCTACTTCGCAGTTGTTAAAAACAGGCTTTTTTTGACTTTCTCAATTAATATATATCTAGTCTTAGAGAATAACTTTAAGATATCTAATAATCTATTAAAACGTATTAGAATCTTAATTCAAATAAAGTCTACTTTATTAATAACGTCATTCATTGTTGAAGAAAAGTCTAATTTTATGATAATAAAGACAGCACAAATAAAATAATAAAAATTATTCTACAAGAAAAGTTAATTCATGAATGAAATGGTTCAAATTCACTTAAATTATGAAAGAAATAAAATAATTTGAAAATGCAGCACTGAAAACTATCCATTATTTCAGGCATGACCTATGGTCTCATAAATTAAGTGTGAGGAATTGGGCAAAGTTTCTAAGTCTTAGGAGGGCAGGAAGGTAAAGTTTAGACAAGTTAAATTTAGGTAAAAGTCTGCAAATGTTTGAATTTATATAGGTTTGGAAATGTAAATCTAAAAAATTAATTAAAAAAATCTAATTATATATAATTTCATTCAATATCTTATATTTAATTAATATAAAATTTATTAATTTATCATTATTTTTGTTAAGACAAATAAAAATAATTGAATGAATGAAAAATAATTGAAAAAAAAAATAAGAAAATAATTATTTAATTAATAAATTTATATATAATTGAGTGTTTCAACCTCAATAATTTTTTAACTTGGTACTCTTATTATTATATAAGTTCAAACATTTATAATATAATAAACTCAAATAAATTATAATGGTAATTTAGAGTTTAATAATTCTTTATTTAATTATTTTATTCAATTTAATTTATAAATATATTTTTAATTATTTGTATTTAATCCACTAGCAATAATTTATTGATAATCTTTCAACTCTCTCTCATATCTTATCATATTATATCACAGCATATATTATATATGTTTCTGAAACTAAGGGAATGTTTTTATAATTTATTGTCATATTGTCTAATTTACTAATTCAAGTGATTGATTTAAAATTGAAAGTCAATTGTGTAATTAATGATTCAGATTAATTTATTTTATCAAATTAATAAGTTAGAATTCTTTTATAATAACCTTTTTCTTGATTTAACATTGGAGAATAAAAATCAAATTTGAATTTATATTCAATTTGTATATATATTAATCGCTAAAGTATATATTTTAGTGAGTTAATTTCACTAATAATTTGGTTATAAGTTCATCATGAAAATAAAAAAGAAAAATTCTAATTTGTGCCTATTGTCATTATAATATAATAAAATGAAAACAATCATAATTGTAAAATAATTACTTATAATAAAGTAAAATAATATGTTAGATGTTAATAGTTGAATAATCAAATAATTATTTCAAAAAAATTAATGTTCAAATTCTCAATATAACAAATATTAGAGTTAATAATATTAATTTAACATTATTTGATATATGCTATTAAAATTAATAATTAATGATAAATATATTATTATAATAACAAGTTGATAATATTACTAAAAGATAATATATGTTAACAGTAATGTGTATAGTAGTTTAAAAAAAAATTAGTTATGGGGATTATATATGGAATGATAGTGTTATTAATTTTTATTAATATTAAATTTTTAAATTTTAATAATATGTACTTAATTAGATATTAAGATTTCTTAATATCTAAGTACTTTCCCTTACATATAGCATATGGGTGTAAGGGGACCTTATAGCATTGTAGTTATGTGATAATTACAGCATTGTAGTGTTTTCTAGAGGGTAGGACAATAGCTTAGTGGGGGACCTTATAGCCTTGAAAGAGTGGCTCAAGAAATACATAGCTATCATAATGAGAATTGCCCCATATATTCAAGATTTTGAATATATATATAAAATTAATGAGTTAAGTGATTTTTCAAATATTAGAATGAGATAAGTTATTGAATAATTGTAAATATTAATTTATTTTTTAATTATAATGATTTTATGATTTTAATCATCTAATCAATGTGAAAATAAAATAAAATTCATTTAAAATAGTTGTCCCTCATCTGAATATATCTCAATAATGTAAGAACTTTTGTAAAGGCCTAGACAACTTGATCTACATGTATTTTTTTTTTATAGTTTGTAACTTTTGCATGTGTAAGGAAATTATTCTCTTTCCAAATAGAGATAAGATTTTTTTAATAAATGCTCTAAGCAACACTCGAGTAATTATTTTAGATAAAATATAATTATAAAATAATTATATTAAAAAAATATAAATAAATTAATATAAAAAATTGAGTTGAATGAGAAAAAAAAATTAATAAAATTATATTAAGTTATAATCACTATTATTTAGAATAATAAATTTAAATTTAAATTTTTTACTTATTTATTTTATTTTTAAATTTATTTATTTAATATTATTTAAAATTTTAATTATTAACTAGTGTTCTAAAGACATTGTTAGAAAAATGGATACAGATATTAAAGTGATAGTTGTCTCTTTCCTAAGAGAAGGTTGTATTGGAATAATAATAAAGTAATTTGTTAGGTTTTATAAAGCATATAATATATTATTCTGATGAATACCCAACTTTGGTGTTGACTTCTAGTCTGTATGTAATTGACAGGTTAGATCAGGAACCACCCAAGTGAATGAAAATCCACTTGGTTTGACTTTTTTAATTATATACTCAAAGTTTCAAAAAGAGATGCCAACTCTAAGTTACTTACAATGGAAATTAAAAAAAAGAAGTTTGAAAAAATACTATCATTTGTTGAGATTTAAGGGAAAGACGAGAAAGGATTAATTCTGAAGGTACTTCCATTTGTAGGAAGGGGAAAAATAATTAAAAGAAGGAATCTAAATTCTAAACCTAAATTTGATCCACTTGTGTGTTTATTCTAAAACTTGAATTTAAATTTTAATATAATTAAATTATTTTTTAAAATAAATTCAAATTAAAAACGGAGCAAAATAATAGAAAATTAAATTTTGAACCCCTTAAAATTACTAAAAAATTATATATATATATATATAATTGGTTTTCTTTGATTATTTTTTTTTTTTGAATTTTTTAATAAACTTTCTTAATATAAAAACTAAATTAAGTCAAATTATGAAAAAAAATTATTAAATATTTTTTTATACAATAAATATTAATGAAAAAAATAAACATTAAAATTTTTTATTTCTCTTATGAATCTCACATGATTTAAATTCGGAATAATAGTCGGATATTAAATAATTTAAAAAAATATATATTATAACCCAGAAATTTAAAGTAATGTCTAAACATGTCATCAAATAATTTATTAAAAATGTATTGAATTTAACTAGTTTGTTGTACATGCTTTCTAGTTTCCATACCAAACTATGATTTTCTTTGATCCTTTATTCTCAAGGGAACGTTCAACTTTGAGAGCAAAAATTTATTAGCAAAAGACATGGCTACACAAATACAAATTTATGTTTTGAAAGAAATTTAATTCGAAATTATAAATAGAATCCAATTTTTAAAAATGAATTTTCACTTTTATTTGATTTATTAAAATTTCAATATTTTATTTAATTTGAATTTATATTTAAATGATGTATATAATTTATTAATTATGATTTTTCATATAATTAATAAATTTTATTTAATTATTTTAAAAATTAAATTCATATGTGATTATTTACATTCAGACAATTAATTTCATTTTATTTTGAAGACCAATCAAATGTATCCTAAAAAAATAAAGCTTTCTTTTTATATTACGGTGTTTATATTCGTATGATACAAAAAAAAAAAATTATACTTTTAAAAAAATAATTAATTCAAATTATGATCCTATTTATTTGAAGGGGTTGAATTTTTAATAAAATCTTAAATTTTAACCGTTACCCTAACATGTGTCTGTATATATTTTTATATATTTCAAAATTTTATAGTCCACCAATAGAGCCTTATAGTTAATTTTATTTAAGGGGATAATTTATTTTAAGGGACATAGATTTATTGGAGGAGGTATCGGGTTTGAATTTTTTACTAATAATTTGACATGAGAATAATTAAAAATAAATATAATATTTTATAATTTTTTTTTTATAATACTAATTATTAATATCACAGATCATGTGAAAATAATCTAATGGTTTAAAATCCTTAAAAAATATTAATAAATTTTAATTCAATAATATCAAAATTATTTTTAAAAATTAAGAGTTTAATAAATTTGAATTCATAATAATCAGAGTAAATAGGATATTAATTTAAATAAAAATAAGAGTTAGTGTTTGAATTTAACTAAATGCATGCTTGCATTTTACAATTAAATTCATAAAAAAAATTACATGTCAAGATATAAATAAATGGTAAGTATACATATAAATAAACTCAAATTCAAATTTTTCTTTATTTAATTGTAAAAAAAAATAGAATTATAGATTTCATGATGTTAGCAATCACCAAGTGAATAAAAAAATAAATTATATATATATATATATATATATATATATATATATATATATATATATATATATTGATATTATATGTTAATAAACTAAATATATAAAAATTAAGAGATTTATAGAAAATTATTTATAGCTTTAAAATTTATTTTGTAAAACTTGAATAGTTAGATCCCATTTTGGGCAGCCATCTACGTTTCCACAAATGAGTGTCGGTAATGGACAGAAATGGTAGTTTACAATGATGAATAAATGTCTTTAAAAACAGGTGATGGTTGCACAGAAACCCGTCAATATCTATTCATCGATGTGAAATCAAGTCCGACCTCTTCCTCTTTACCTCACCGACAAAATAATTTACCCAAGCAAGATTAATTTCGTCTTCCATCATTCTTTTCTTCTTTCAAATATTTATAACTTGAGATGACTAATAAAAAAAAATAAAAAATTAATTTTGATAAATTAAAATTAAATAAATATTGAATTGGTCGAAAATTAAAAATTAATGAAAAAATATAAAAAAAATGATAAAATTATAGAAGATAAAAAATTTGAAATCATGTAAAAAGTTAAATTTAAATCAAGAAGTGAAATTTTTTTCGATTTTTCTAATTAGTGTTCTTAAAAGCGATTATCTCAGATAAAATGTAATTATAAAATAATTATATTAAAAAAATATAAATAAATAAATATAAAAAAAAAAGTTAGATGAGAAAATAGATGAAATATTGATAATATTGTATTTCGTTGTTATTATTATTATCATTTCAAATGATATGTTTGAATATTTATTTTTCACTTACTTATTTTATTTTATTTTTAAATTTATTTATTTAATATTATATGAATTTTCAATCGTTAGAAAAATTAAATTTTTTATAAGTTAATAAAACTTTTTTATTGGGTTATTCAAATCCATTTAAATTTTTGAATCATTGTGCCCATGAGCTTAATAGAGTTCAAGTTCAAATTCATATATCGGATTTGATTTTAATTATATAGAATTCAAATTCTAACTCTGTTAAAATCTAATTAAACTGTAATTCTAATTAAATTTTTTGATAAAAAAACACATATATTTCTAATTTTAATTTTTTTTCTTTAATAGACTCCATTCTATAAAAATGTAATATAAGGTTAAGTTTATTTCAATCTCATTCAGATGAATCCTATTTGAATCAAATCTGAAAAACCGTAAAATTATTAACTATGATTATTGAATCCACAATTTAAATTTAGACTGAATATGAATCAAATTATTTTGATACTTTTGCATTACAGAATTTTCAAACATAAACAGCTACAAAAATCCATATCTATTAAAAATATAAAGTTGAAAGTTTATGTACTGTATAAAGTAATTACGTGCAAAAATATATTTAAAATAATTTTAAAAGTGATAAAATTCATTTTTATTTTATTATTTTGAAATAATTAAAAAAAAATATATATAATTATTATTTCATTTTAATTTTATATAGAAAAAATCATATTTAATTTAAATGAGAGTATTTGAAATTTTTAATATTAAATTTAATTAAATAAATTAAATTTTTTATTTTTGATATGATTTTATTATTTTTAAAATGACTATTTTTCTGACTAAAAAAAATTATATTCTAATAATTTTATCTTTTCAACTACGAGAATTAATAAAATATGTAAAATTTAAGAGTGAATTTATAATATCTTAAAAGATTGTACAGACTCAAGTGTACCATAATAGATGATATTATGTTAATTGAAAAACTAATTTATAGTATTATATAAAAAACTATTTAAAGAAAATTTTTTCGGAAAAATTATAAGACCGATAATGAACAGTATTATCGGTAATTGATTTTTATGATACCTTTAAGAAGTTTTTTACCATAATTGATTGAGAATACCCTAAGTTAGGATTTGAAACTATCAAGGAGAAATAATTTAAAAATCAATATGGCGTTAAACAGATGAAACGATAGTGAAGAAAAATAAAGTGATGAGAAACCTAATTTGGAATATTTGTCAATTCTTGATTTTTAATTAATTTTCAACAATTCATTTGCTCAATTTTCTTTTACATAACTTAGATTAGATGGATTATTGACTAATTAAAAATAAATTGAAGTGAATATAGTATTAAACGAGATTAGAGATGGATATAGAAGAAAAATGAAATTAAGGAAATTTAAAGATTACAATTTTTGAAGTTTTTATTAAAACAAGTTTAGGAAAAAAAAAATTTAGCTCTTGTGATTGACTAATTAAGTTGAATTGAAGTGTAATAGAAAATACAATGTTCCATAAAACTTTAATGAAAAGAATTTAAGGATTTAATAAAAAAGAATTAAAAAGATTTGTGATTATAATTATAAATTTAAAAAATTATGGGTTAAAATATAATTACCTAAAGTTGTGGACCCATCAAGATTTATTTTAATTCATAATTTTTTTTTTTAGAAATATTTAAGGGATGACCGACTCACATGTCTCCATAGGATGAATTTAAACAAAGATATTTATGCAATTAGTCCCTTATTTCATATAAAAATGAGAAAATGTCCCAAAATCTAGAACATTCTTGCATTTTCTCCATGTTTCATCTATTGGCTTTGCTGTATAAAAAGGAAGTAGAAGGCTAGCTATTGGGTAGGGGACATGGCTAAACCACTTATGTTCAAAACTCCAAAATATTTTTCCAACCTTCATTCCATATAAACCAAAATTTTAATTTAGGAAAATTAGTTAGAAGTGAGGAAAATTGATGAAGGAATATTGATAGATTTGATATCAAGCTATTTAGAGGAAAAGAGAAGAAGGAATTCAAGTATTCAAATTAAGGTAAGATTCTCAAACTTAGTTTTTTAATTTAATTTACAAGTGTTATAGTTTGATAGAATAATGAATTGAACCAATTGGATTAAAGAAGTAAAAGTCTGAATTAGAGTTTTGAGATTCTGAAATCAGTATTAGAACAGAAAGTTGTAGCTCAAATTTTGTAGATTTAATGAATAAATTTGGAAAAATATAAATTATGAAAATTATTTCTTTAAAATTAATATATGCCTGTAAAATGGTTTGATGAAATTCGAAGTGAGGAAAGAGATATTAAGCTATAAGTGTTATTCAGACTGTTCGGGGAGGCTACTATAGTATAAGAACGTTAAAGACAAAATTTTCTTAAGTATTAAACATGAAAGTTGTAGATATATGTGTCATTTAGATGTTTGTAAAAGGTTTTAGTAAAATTCAAAATGGATAGAGAGATATTGGGCTATATGTACAACTGGTTCGGACTGATATAATTACAGGAAATGGCTAATGTGTTTTGTTGATATGATAAATTTAGATTCTAAATTAGGAAAATTATTAAATATGAAAAGTGTTCATTTATATGTGAAATAAGTTATTGTAAAATTATTTTGCCTTTGGATAAGCAAGGACTGAGTTATAGATATAGAAATGGAATCTACCGAATATGAATTGCAAGATAATAAGTTTAATTTTGAAAATTCACTAATAATTGTATAGTGATCAGATTGACTTGAAATTTGAATATGTAATTGTTTCATATATCTAGTTTAAGTAGGAAAAATAATTATAGTAATTGGATATGTGTAGATTGAGTTATAGGCAGAATAATTCAGATTGTCAGGATAAGAAATTGAATAAAAGCTTATAAGCATAACCTTAAGTTTAAAGAATATAAGTGAATTAATGAAACTGAGGTTAAGATTAGTCTATGGTATGTGAATAAATCCTGATTTTGTATTTAATTGGTATGTAGTTTCCAATAAAGAAGATGAAGTAAGTAACAGTGTCACATCCCCCATTTCAGGAGATATGACGGTCCTAGGGTATGGGGAAGGCATAAGGCCACCTAAACCCGTAGAACCCCATTCTTCATTTTCTATAGAAAATTTGCCACAACCACTCTACTTTTACAATCTAATACCCAGGACCCAAAGTCCCTCTCTT
>CANXYC010243416.1:0-16207 GCA_948193065.1 Aleurites moluccanus | reverse complement strand
CCCAAATTTTTATGAAATTAATAAGCTATAATGAGCTTGTTATTGTAATGCATGCCATATAGATAGTGGATTTGGGTTCTTCGTGGTACTGGTTGCTTATGCATGACTCATACCCTAGGACCGTGGCGACTCCTGGGTTGGGTCGTGACACAAATGGTACCCATCAATGTGATGATAGAACAACCATCCATCCATTGAGATACTGCGATCTCAAACCATACGTATATTTGATCAGAACATACGTCCTAGGGCCGACAGGCCTCCCCTGGGTAAAGCCATTGATACAATTTGACCTTATCAGTTAAGTCTCTGGTGGACACAGTCCAATGATTTCTCCCTCATTGGAAAGACGTTCTAAATCGTTAATAGTCATACAATTAATACAATGAACAATGGGTGGGTCTAGGGACCTCAGATTGTCAATATCATTAACAATATTCAATAGGTTTTCAATAATTGCATATGATCCAAATAGTCTTTTAAAGGTAATACATTTCAATAATAGCCTAAGGTCTAATGATATTAGAATATCAAAATAGTTATATTAAATATGAAATTTAGTCTAAGAACAATGACCAAACTTCATTCAAGAACAAAATTAACAAGTGTGGATTTCATAACAAAGAACAAATTATCCACAACTTACCTCAATCCAAAGCAAATAACTCAACTATCACCACAATTAACTATCCTTAAGTCCTTGGGTTCACCAAGCCTAAAACAATAAATTCCCTAAAAGGGTCAATTAGAGTTTCCTCCCCCAAAATCATTATACAAAGAATTCTATGATTCTATACCCCTTAGTACTAAATAAAATAATTTCTAATACCAATTAAAATATTAAATGAAGAGTTGTTATTCATCATACTATACACATTAAATCATTAAATCTCATAACTCTCATATCAACTATAATCAATGACAATAAATGCTCATAAAAGACTACCTACAACCCATAAATAACCAATCTAATAATGTCATAATCCAAAAACAACTATAAAAGCAAAGATTTGGGAATTACCTTCAAAACCCTAACAAGAGATTTCTTGAGAAGAGAACCTTTGAAGTGATTTGATGTCTTAAAATGTGTTTTCCATGAAGAATCTTTGAAGAAAATGGCTATTTGGATGATAAAAGAACAATATGGATAGTTGAGCAAATGAAAGAAATGAGAAGAAGAAGAAAATGAAATTTAGTTTATGGTTTTAAAAAATCTGAAAATTACTTCTAGATATAGAGCCCGAAGTCTCACGCCAGTGAAGAATGAATTCAAGCCCATGAAGAATAAGTTTCACGCCTATAAAGGATATATTCATACCCATGGACAACAAAAGGTCAATTTTTCGTATTTAAATAGAGAACAAAGTAACGACTTTCGTATTTAAATAGAGAACAAAGTAACGACTGTGATAAGAGTTCACGCCCGTGAAAGAAAGCAAAGTCACGGCCATGAAAAGAATTCACACCCGTGAAAACAATAGATTTAAATTCATTAAGGCAATCTGTCACGACCTGTTTCTAGATCGCGATGGTCCTAAGATGAGGCAAATGCCAATGGCGACCGGCATCCATAGAACCCAATATCACATGCATAATCTATAACCATCAATTAATTATTCATTTTACTTAATTACCATTCATTCTGTCATTCTATAATTAAATGCAATAAGCTGTAAAATCATCATCACATATCATATTATCATAATATACCATAAGATATCATCATATACATATACATGTTCATATTCTAACTAACCCATATATACCCCATGGAGTAGCTAGATTATGAACACCAAAAATATAGAATATAATATTTACATGAAATGACAGTAAGTAGAAATCGTCGGATGTCGGAAGATGGGATTCTGCAATCTACTCCTCTCCTGAAATGGTTAAATAAAGAAATGGTGAGTATATATGATACTTAGTGAATCTATATGCATCGCAAATCAAATAGAGTGGGTCAATGGTACATAGTAATAAAGGAACAAAGGTAACAATATCAACCATGATGGATTACAGAATCATTATCAGAAACTGACAGGAATATCAATGTTCATATCAATGGCATGGAATCATATGGTAAGATAGATATAGGGCCCTGAAACACGTAGACTATGTGTAATCACACAATCGATCACATATCAAGTAAGCATAAGACTTATCAGGTCCTATGGTCCGGATCAATAACCCTTCCCAGGTAGGGCATCAATATCAATTTGCATAGTGCCGACAGTATATACCTACTACCCTATTGGAGCGACAGCTCTGTCAAACCACATTTAGGTCAATACAAGTGAATATCATATCAATAGACATCATTATACAATAATGGTATCATCAATAATAATAAGCTCAATACTTTCAAATCAAATAGCAATTGAGTCAATGGCATTGCAATATATGATATACAATCAATGATAAGTGGTATGGTAAACAACAAAGGTATGGAACAAAGGTTGGTTTGGCAAAGAAAATCGGTAGGCCCATTGATATGCTAATGTCGCTGGCAACGCTGGCATTCAAATGGTAGGCCTATAGAATACAAAGCAATAGGCCAAGGCAAAAATAACTAGGCATTTTATCAAACACTTGGTGGACATAAAATGGCAAGCCAATAAGTTAGGGTTTGGTGTAAATTTGGCATACCCATTTCAATCAACAATAATCCACATTGTCAACAACACAGTAGGTATCAAATATACATTATCAAACAACATGAAATGGATTAAAATGGCTATGAATTTCAAAGGAAAAACAAAGCAAAATAAAGGCCATGAATAGTAAAGTTGGGTTTGGCCAAATGTGTGATTTTGCACAAGGTTTCCAATCATCAATCCAATGTATTAGGCATGTTATTTATGCATATAAGACTCACCTAATGCTTCCAAATGCCTTGGAAACTTGATTTGCATCCAATTGCTTCAAAGTAGGCAAAATGCACAACTTGTGCAATCTTTGTTTTCTACACCAAAACTACCACAAAATCATTATCCATTAGCCTCCAATTAACATATTCTATGCTTAATTAACATTAACTAACACTAATTCATCCAACTCATTCAAATAACTTCAAATAGGTTAAGCCATTTAGGGTTTTCTATCAAAATGCATCAATTAATGCAATCTAACCTAAAACCCATTCAATTCAACTCCTAAATCTTCTAAATAGACCATAAAAGCAAACAAACTAATTCCTTACCTTGCAGTGATGAAGGAGCCAAAATCTATAGGCCAATGTTTCTTGATTTCCTTTAGTTTTCCAAGCAAATTTATAGTGGGGAATGGAAGAACAAACCTTAAACTCAATTTTTCTTTGAATTTCCTTAAGAAATTTGGTTGGAATTGATGAAGAATGGAGGAAGAAGAAGAAGGAAGTGATTCGGCCAAAGGTAAGAAAGAAGAAGAAGATAGAAAAAAAAAAATGCTAAGGCATGGCTTTTATACAAAAATCAAATGCAAATTATATTTTGGTCCTTAAGTTTCTAAGTAATCATACTTTGACCCTAACTTTTTCTGTAATTTATTCTGACAATTCTGTCAGGATTTATATTTCAAATGGGGAATCAATAGGCTTATTTTTAATTTATACTTATTTATAAAAATAGTTTCAAAGTCATTCTCAAACTCAGACAGATTCATTTTTAACTATTCACCTTAAAGTTCCATTTATTTACGATTTTGCCATTTGTTACTTTTTCAGTGTTCCTAAATATTTTTCACCTCTTTCTTTTTACCAAAATTACTCATGCATTAAGGTGATCTTTTACCCCCTGGACAAATTCATAAATTCATCTGTTGACCGGACAGCTAATTTTTCGGTGGTGTTTCTGACACCGCCGATTTCCGAAAAAGTAATTTGTTTGCTTTCTAACTGTGTCTCTAAAATTATTTCCCATCATTTCAATACCTTTAAACCACATACTAATTCATGCATATAAGTTAGAACTTTCTAGGGTATTATATTCTACCCCCTACAAATAAATTCGTCCTTGAATTTAAATAAAATACATATCTCATTACTGGAACAAGAATGGATATCTGCCTCTCATCTCCTGCTCGCTCTCCCAAATGCACTCATCCATAGACTGGTTTCTCTAGAGCACTTTAACAATAGATATCTCCTTATTCTGCAGCTGTCTGACTTGTCGATCAACAATCTCCACTGGAAGCTCATCATATGACAAGTCCTCATTGAGTCCCACATCCTGTACCTCCAATATATGTGATGGATCAGACACATATTTCCGCAGCATTGAGATGTGGAAAATTGGATGTATGTGGCTCATGTTAGATGGAAGAGCCAATCTATAGGCCATATTATCTATCTTCTCAAGAATCTCAAATGGACCTATAAATCTTGGTGACAACTTTCCCCTCTTTCCAAATCTCATAAGACACCTCATCGGTGAGACCTTAAGGAAGACATGGTCACCAACTACAAAGTGTATATCTTTCCTCTTCGGATTGCCATAACTCTTCTGCCTACTGAAGGCAGTCTTCATCTAGTCTCTAATCATAGGCACCTTTTTCATAGTCTCTCTGATCAACTTTGGCCCCTCTAGCTGCTTCTCCCCTGGCTCCACCTAACACACTGGAGATCTGCACTTCCTACCATATAGTGCTTCAAATGGAGCCATACCAATAGAAGAGTGGAAACTGTTGTTATAAGAAAACTCTATTAATGACAGATAGTAATCCCAATTAACTTTGAAATCTAGAACACATAACCGAAGCATATCTTCCAAAGTCTGGATTATCCTCTTAGACTGCCCATCAGTTTATGAATGGAAAGCAATACTGAACTGTAACTGAGTACCCATAGCCTCCTGAAATTTCTTCCAAAATTGGAAGGTGAACTGTTTACCTCTATCCGAAATAATCATCAAAGGAACTCCATAAAGCCGTACAGTCTTATCCACATACAACTGTGCATACTGAGCTGCCGTATAACTAGTCTTAACCTCCAGAAAATGAGCAGATTTAGTCAACCGGTCTACAATCACCCATATGGAGTCATAACCCCTCGTAGTCCTCAGTAGACCCACTACAAAATCCATAGTAACCTTCTCCCATTTCCACTATGGTAACTCAACCTCCTGAAGCAATCCAGATAGCTTCTGATGCTCAAACTTAACCTGCTGACAGGCTAAGCATTTAGAGACAAACTATGCTACATCTCCCTTCATACCAGGCCACCAATATACATCCCTCAGATCATGGTACATCTTGGTAATCCCTAGATGTACACTGTATGCTGAGTAATGAGCCTCCCTCGTAATTCAATCCTATAGCCCATCCATATCAGGTACACATATACGCTTCCCACACTTCAGTGCACCATTCTATACTGTAAACTCTGTCATCTTCCCATTTTGTACCTCTCCCTTGAGCTTCAGTAGATAAGGATGCCTATCCTGAGCCACTTTACTATCATCAAGCAACAGTGACTTCACCCGAAATTTGGCTATCGGAGCCTGGTTTCGATCCTGGGATCCCAAATCTAACTCCACTCCCACATCTTCCAAATCCCTCATCTCTCGGATCAAGGGTCTCCTGCCAACCATGATATGAGCTAAACTACCCATGGACTTCCTGCTCAGTGCATCAGCCACTACATTGACTTTACCCGGGTGATAAAAGATCTCACAGTCATAATCTTTAAGTAGTTCCACCCATCTGCGCTGCCGAAGATTCAGATCCTTCTACTGATATATATACTATAAACTCTTATGATATATATCTCACATTGTGATCCATACAGCCTCCAAATCTTCAATGCAAATACCATAGCTGCCATCTCCAGATCATGTGTCGGATAATTCGCTTCATGCTTCTTTAACTGACGAGAAGTATAAGCAATCACTCTCCTGTTCTGCATCAATACACATCACAATCTGATCTGAGAAGCATCATAATACACCATGAATTTCTCCCCCTCTGATGGCAATGCTAACACTGGAGCACTGGTGAGGCAAGACTTCAAAGTCTGAAAACTGCGCTCACACTCATTAGTCTATAGATAACACTCCTGTTTCCGGATTAGCCTAGTCAATGGAGCTGCAATCCTGGAGAAATCTTTCACAAATCTCCTATAATACCCTGCCATACCCAGAAAACTGTAAACCTCCGAAACACTGGTAGGTTGAGGCCAATTCGCAACCGCTTCAATCTTTTGAGGATCCATCTTAATACCATCCTTGCATATCACATGCCTAAGGAAACACACTTCGGTTAGCCAGAACTAACATTTAGATAGCTTAGCATACAACTGATGCTTTCGAAGTTCTGCAATACAATCCTCAGATGCTCCATATGCTCCTCTTCACACCTGGAGTAGGTAAGTATGTCATCAATGAATACAATGACAAACTTATCCAAAAATGACCTGAACACCTTGTTCATTAGATCCATAAAAGTAGCCAGTGCATTGGTCAACCCAAATGGAAACACCAAAAACTCATAATGCCCATATCTGGTCCTGAATGCAGTCTTAGGTATATCACCCTTCTTAATCTTCAATTGGTGATACCCAGACCTCATATGAATCTTCGAAAAATGGCTAGCATTTTGCAGCTGATCAAACAAGTCATCTATTCGTGGTAATGGATACTTATTCTTCACTGTCACCTTATTCAGCTCCCTATAATCTATACACATCCTCAAAGAGCTATCCTTCTTCTTTACAAACAATACCAGTGCACCCCAAAGAGAAATACTCGGTCTGATGAACCCTCTATCTAATAGCTCATGTAACTGCACCTTCAATTCAACTGGTGCCATTCTGTATGGATGAATGGATATAGGATCAGTGCCTGCATGCACCTCAATCTCAAACTCAATCTCCCTATCTGGGGGCAATCCTAGCAACTCTTCAAAAAATACATCAGGAAACTCCTGAACCACCGGTATCTGATCAAGCTGTATAGAAGACTTCTGCACATATATCACATGAGCCAAATAGGCTGAACAACCTTTCCCAATCATCCTCCTGGCCTGGATAGCAAAAACCAGATTAACCTTGAACTCCTGTATATCACCCTGAAACTCAAACTCTGGCTGCCCCTCAGGCTAAAACTTGACCTTTTTTCGATAATAATCAATAACTGCCCGATGCCTCGTAAGCCAATCCATACCCAAAAAAGCATTTAACTCTAACATTGGCAGTTCAATCAAATCAGCATGCAATATGTTATCATCAATCTCAATCACACAGTCAGGATAGTAATAGTCCACATCAACACTCTCACCCATAAGAGTAGCAATCACTAAAGGCACATGCAATAGTTTCCTTTCCTTATTCAATTTAGGTGCAAAGTGTGGTGATATAAAGGAATGAGTAGCACTTGAATCAAATAAAGCATATGCAATCTCATTCTGAATCAGAATAGTACCTATGACCACATTGTCTGATCTCTGAGCCTCCTGGGTATTAACCACAAATACTCTGCCCTGACCCTACCTGTTAGGGCCTGACTACAACTGGGAGCCTATCCTCCTCTGCCTCAACCTCTGCCTGAAGCTTCTTTGCCCATATTCTGACTCATATGTACCGTCGGCTGAGAAACCATAGCAAATGGCTGCTGCTCACCCCATAATGGACATCTGCTAATGAAGTGATCATGTTGTCCGTATTTCAAACAGGCACCTGACTGTAACCAGCACTCCCCTCTGTGCCTCCTTCCATAGAACCCACAAATAGGCACACCAGACATCTATGCCATTAGTCTAGAGGAACCCTATGAATAAGCAGGTGCAGACTGTACCACTGGTGGTCCCCTACTCTGAACTCACTCCTCCTTTGACTACTAGCTGAAGATCGCTGATCAAACTGAGATACTGGCTCTGCCTGCTTAGGCTGGGAGCTGCTCTCCCCCTCCTAACTTGAGATCCTGGACCTCGTTTCCTCTTCTGGTCCCTCTTTGCCCTATTTGTCTTATACTTTTCTTCCATCTGTGTAGCTTTGTTGATAACTGTCGTCAGAGAAGTGAATTCTGTAGCCAATAATGCATTATGAAATGCAACATATAAACTCCTCCTAAACCTGCTGAACAAATCAGCCTCAGTAGGAACAATGTTAGTAGCATACCTACTCAGCCTGATGAACTCCTCTGCATACTCCTCTACTGATCTGTCTCCCTGCTCCAACTGCTCAAACCGAATCAAGTTACGGGTCTTCACCCCCTCAGTAATGAACTCATCTATCAAACCTTGCCGAAACTCAACCCATGAGGGTAGATGCTCACTAAATAGCCTGGGCTCCATCCTCCTCGAAAACCAAGTCCAAGCCTTCCCTTTCAGTAACAATCGCACCAGCTCTACTGCTCTCAGCTCAGAACAAGGTAGTCTCCTCACTACCTTCTCTACCTTCTCCAGAAAATCTACGGGGTCATTGCCTCTGTCGCCCATGAACTCTGGTAAGTTTAGCTTCAGAAAGCTAAACATGGATACATCACCCTCCTCAATTACTCTACGGCCTCCCTATACAGCAGGCTCCACAGGAAACCCTATTGGCTGCACAGGAGCTGGTGCAATTGGCATTACCTCTGGTGCCACAGGTTGGGCACTGTTACTGGAACTGGTGGTGGCGATACATTATAACGTTCCCACCTCAAATCAGCCAACTCCTTGCTTAACTCCTTCATCCCCCTCATCATCTCAACTCTCTAGGGATCATCGCCGTCTCTGTATCCTCTGTAGTCCGTCAGAATCTGGACAGACCCTGAAACTGAGAACTCTTTGACCAATGAATCATTGGAGGCTATCTCTGCCTCTCAAGTATCTCTGTCCCTATCGTCAGACATCTCCATAATCTGTCAGGAAAAATGGAAACATACTCAGAATATAATAAAAACACAAAATACTAACATATAACAGACGATAACAACAAAAGACGCCAAATGAAATCCTATGCTCTATGGTTTACTTAATTCTATCCCATTCTGTACTTAGTCACTATTCCTCTGTAATTCGGGTACTATTCATCTGTAACCTATACTCTAGTGTCTGTAATCTAGAGCTCTGATACCACCTCTATTATGACCCATTTTTGGATCGCGACAATCCTAGGGTGCGGGAAATGCCAATGGCGATCGGCACCCGTATAACCCAATATCACATGCATAATCTATAATCATTAATTAATTATTCATTTTACTTAATTACCATTCATTCTATCATTCTGTAATTAAATGCAGTAAGCTGTAAAATCATCATCACATATCATATTATCATAATATACCATAAGATATCATCATATACATATACATGTTCATATTCTAACTAACCCATACATACCCCCATAGAGCAGCTAGATTATGAACATCACAAATACATAATATAATATTTACATGAAATGATAGTAAGTAGAAATCCTCGGATATCGGAAGATGGGATTCTGCAATCTACTCCTCTTATGAAATGGTTAAACAAAGAAATGGTGAGTATATAAGATACTTAGTAAATCTATATGCATCGCAAATCAATTAGAGTTGGTCAATGATACATAGTAATAAAGGAACAAAGGTAACAATATCAACCTTTGTGGATTACAGAATCAGTATCAGAAATTGAAGGAATATCAATGTTCATATCAATGGCATGGAATCATATGGTAAGACAGATATAGGGCCTTGAAACACATAGACTATATGTAATCACATAGTCGATCACATATCAAGTAAGTATAAGACTGATAAGATCCTATGGTCGGGATCAATAACCCTTCCCAATTAGGGCATAAATATCAATGTGCACATTGCCTACAATATGTACCCACTACCTTGTTGGAGCGACAGCTCTGTCAAACTACATTTAGGTCAATACAAGTGAATATCATATCAATAGACACCATTATACAACAATGGTATCATCAATAACAATAAGCTCAATACTTTTAAATCAAATAGCAATTAAATCAATGGCATTGCAATATATGGTATACAATCAATAATAAGTGGTATGGTAAACAACAAAGGTATGGAACAAAGGTTAGTTCGGCAAAGGAAATCGGTAGGCCAATTAACATGCCAATATCGCTGACGATGATGGCATTCAAATGGTAAGCCTATGAAATACAAAGCAATAGGCCAAGGCAAAAATAACTAGGCATTTTATCAAATACTTAGTGGGCATAAAATATCAAGCCAATAGGTTAGGGTTTGGTGCAAATTCGGCATGCTGTCAAGACCCGTTTCCGGATTGCGACGGTCCTAGGGCATAGGAGATGCCAATGGCAACTGGCACCAATAGAACCCAGTATCACATGCATAATCTATAAACCACAATATATTATCCATTTTAGTTAGTTACCATCCATTTTGTTATCCTGTTATTCATTCTGTAATTTACTGCAAATGGGTGTAACAATCCATATATCATATTATATAATCATCATATAACTCATATATCATCAAGTATCATATATACAAGTTCATTTCCTAGCTAACCCATACACACCCCATGGAGCAGCTAGAGTATGAACATCAAAATATAGAAATACAGAAAATATACATCAAATGACTGTAGCAGAAATCCTCGGATGACAGACAACGGGATTCTGCAGCCTACACCTCTCCTGAAATGTTTAAACAAAAGAAAGGTGAGTATATAAGATACTCAGTGAATCTATATGCATCACAAAGCAAATGAGATAGAACAATGATATATATAAATAATAAAGGAACAATGGGACAATGTCAATCATGCTGGTTTCCAAAATTAGTATCAGAAATTAATAGGAATATTAATGGTCATATCGAGTCATGGAATCATATGGTAAGACAGATATAGGGCTCTGAAATACATAGACTATATGTAATCACACAGTCGATCACATATCAAGTAGGCATAAGACTGATCAGGTCCTATGGCCGAGACCAATAACCCTTCCTAGCTAGGGCATCAATTTTAATGTCCACATTGCCAACAGTATGTACCCACTACCCTGTCGGAGTGACAGCTTTGTCAAACTACATTTAGGTCAATACAAATGAATATCATATCAATAGACACCATTATGCAATAATGGCATAATCACTGTCAATAAACTCAATATCTTTCAAATCAAATAGTATTTGACTCAAAGGCATTGCAAGATACAATATACAAGCAAGGATAAAAGTTATGGTAAACAACAAAGGTATGGAACAAAGGTTGGTTCGGCAAGGAAAATTGGTAGACCAATTGGCATGCCAACGTCGCTGGCGACAATGGCATTCAAATGGTAAGCCTATGGAATACAAAGCAATAGGCCAAAGGCAAATGAACTAGGTATTTCATCAAACACATGGTGGGCATACAATGGCAAGCCAATAGGTTAGGTTAGGATGCAAAATTGACTTGCCCAATTCAACCAACAACAAACTACATTATCAACAATGACATAGGCATCAAGGAAACAATATTAAATATTATCAAATGGGGTCAAATTGGCTATGGAAATCATAAAGAAAACAGGCAAAATACAAGGCAATGAATAGTAACAAAGGGTTCAGTAATACCCTATATATATGCATAACATGTTTTTTATGAAATAAGTTCTCAGTATATGGATTAAAATTATCAAAATGGCTAAGGATAATTTTAAAAACTCAGTTAGAGAGAAAACGAGAAAATTTTCGAAAATTGTCGATACTAATATCGCTGCCGTAAAAATAGCAATACGGTCGAAGAATGAATTTCTGAATTTGGATCGAGGGTAAATGATAATGTGTATTCATGTGTAAATACAGTAAAAAGAAAGAGATAAAAATATTTAAGAACACTGATAAAGTAAGCGATGACAAAACCGTAAATAAAGGGTAATTTTGGGGAATAGTGAAATTTCGACAGTATGAGTTTCAGAACGGCTCTGAAACTATTTTTATTAAATATTATTAATAAAAATAAGATGTTTGAATATTCATTTTGAATTCCAATTCCCGACAAAATTATCAGAATGAATTACCGAGCGAAAAAGGACCAAAAGCAAATTTTGGAAAGTTGGAGGACCAAAAGAGAAATTTATTATTTTTATCTTACTATATAAGCATAACTTAGAAATTTTTTGCTCAATTTTTGTTCTTCCACTGTAGCTTATTTCCTTTCTTCCCATTTGATTTTTTTCTTTGATTTGTGAAGATAAAGTGATGTAAACTTGATTTTAATACCATACAAACATTATTCCATCAAATTAAGCCATGAAAAATCAAGAAAAATTCAAGAATTCCAAGGAGAAAATTTCGGGCATTTGATGATTTTTGGGTAAGTTGTTTGTTTGTTGGTTTTTATGGTTTAATTAGGTTAATTTGATGATAATAGGATTGGGTAAATGGTTTAATTGCATCAATTGATGCATTAAATAATTTTCTCTAATTTTGAAACCCTAAAATGAAGTTGTGTAATTGGATTTTGTGTATATGAATTAGGATGTGTAAATTGGCTATAAAATAAGTTAATTGGGTATTAATTGATGTTTAATTGATGTTCGTATAGTTATAGAGAATTTGTTTGGAGAAAATCGCCGATTTTTGGTCTAAACCGAGAATTTGAGGAATTAGGTAGCAAATCTATTTTGCTTGGTGATTTAGAATGTTAGGTGAGTCTTCTATACATCAATTTACTTACCAAATTGATAAAATACCATTTGGAATCCAATTGTGAAAAATGGCTCTTGGCCGAACCTAATTAGGGCAAATTGCCTAAAGTTTGTGCTTGATTTTTGACTTATGTTTCCTTGCCTATTTTTCAATTGTTGAAGATTATTGAGTTGTGGTTGTTACCTATAAATTGCTTTCCATGTGCTTGTTTATTGATAATTAGGGCAATGTTAATATTGCACCAAAACTATGCCGAAAAATCTATAGGCCAACCATTTGAATGCCACTGTCGCCAGCGACAATGACATGCCAATAGCGTCAACTTTTTGGCCGCAAATGACCAAATTATATTTGTTCCCATTTTTGGTCGTTAGACCTTTGGTCATTGTTTTATCAATTATTATTGATGTTTTATTGACTTTATGCTCATCCAATTGATTTCTGATGAGTTATTGACATTGCTGATGCCATTATTCTGAAATGGTATCTATCAATGTGTTTATCATTTCTATTGACTCCAACTTTGTTTCATGTCTTTGTTGATTTCCAAACTACTTGAATTGTCATTGATTGATTGATATTGAGCTTGTTGAGATGGAGGATACCATTGTTGCATAATGGTGTCCATTGATAAGGTTCTTTCTTATATTGATCTTAATGTGGTATGACAGAGCTACTGATCCGACAGGATAGTGGAAAAATATTGTCGGCCTTGTGTACATTGTATTATTGGTGCCCTATCTAGGAAAGATTATGGCCCTGGCCATAAGACCTGATCATTCTTATGTTTCCTGATATGCATATACTGGAGACTGTATATTCGCATATAGTCCATAGTGATGCTACTGGAGATTGTATGATTTCATACAATCCATCCCTTTATCTGTTTTCCCTCATTGTACCGAGCCTATGATATCTTTATTGGCCTATACTGTCACTTTCTTCCACATTTCAATGATTGATTTGTGTTTGACACATCTCTATACGTTTCATGATTCTATATTTGTTATTTCCATCTCTTTCATGTGATATTGATTCTATTGATGTGATTGTTTACTTACAGTCATATTATGTACTTCATTCTGTAATACAGAGATTCTGAGCAGATTGATCCATTTACTTCATCTGCCTATTGATTATTGATATTCCATTATCTGTTATTGTTGATGCATATTAGATTCACTGAGTATCATATATACTCACCCTTTCACTGTTTACCCTCTGCAGGTGTAGAGTAGGAGGCAAATTCCTAGTTCTTGTTTCTCCAAGGAATTCTGCAGTCTGATAAAGACAGTGTAATTAATTTAAACACTGTATCTATATATATGTATATTAGATGCTCCATGGGTATTGTATAATGATATAGACAGATTGTTATGTAAGTGTATGAGACATTTTGAAGTATAAATATATAAGATTATGGAAGTTATAGAATGGATGAGAGAGTGACAGAATGATTAGTGTTTATATGAGTGAATGGTTACATTGTTATATGATTGATGATGGTTATGAGAGATGAGTGTATATATGTTTCCACTGCGATATTGTAAATTGATTGTAGTAGATATTTCTGCTGCAGTATAGTATGTGATTGCATTGTAGTGATTGATGGGTTCTACAGGTGCCGGTCGCCTCGGCATCTCCCGTACCCTAAGACCATCGCGGCCTGCGAAATCGGGTCATGTCAGTAATGTGGCCTATTGATTGGCTCTTCCACCTAGTATGAGCCATGTACATCCGGTTTTTCATATCTCTATGTTATGGAAGTATGTGTTTGATCCATCGCACATATTGGAGGTTCAGGATGTGGATCTCAGTGATGACTTGTCTTATGAGGAGCTTCCAGTGGAGATCATTGATCGATAGGTCAGATAGCTATGGAATAAGGAGATCCCAATGGTTAAAGTGTGTTAGAGGAATCAGTCCATGGAGGAGTGCACTTGGGATAGTGAGCAAGAGATGAGGAGCAGATATCCATTCCTGTTTCAGCAGTGAGACATGTTTTATTTAAATTCGAGGACAAATTTATTTGTAGGGGGTAGAATATAATACCCTATAAATTCCTAACTCACATGCATAATTTAGTTCTCAGTATATGGATCAAATGTCTTGAAATGATGGGAAATAATTTTAGAGACACAGTTAGAAAACGAACTTGATACTTTTCCGGAAAGCGGCGATGTCGGGAACACTGCCGTGAAAATAGCAGTCTGGTCAACAGAAGAATTTCTAGAGTTGACCTAAAGGTAAAAGATCACTATAATGCATGTGTAATTTTGGTAAAAAGAAAGAAGTGAAAATCATTTAGGAACACTAAAAAAATAACCAATGGCAAAATTATAAATAAATAGAAGTTTAAGGTGAATAGTGAAAATAGGTCCGTCGAAGTTACAGAATGACTCCGGAACTATTTTTATAAATAAGTATAAATTAAAATAAGTCTATTAATTCCCCACTTTGAAATCCAATTCCTGACGAAATTGACAGAATAGATTACAAAATATTTTGGACCAAAATGTGATATATGGAAGTTTGAGGAGTTAGTTATAATTTGCCATATGATTTTTCTATATATCAAACACTTAGCAAAAATTTGTTCATCTTTCTTCTTCCTTTCTTGTTGGCCGAACCACCTCTCCCTCATTCTTCTTCATTTCTTCATCAAATTCATTAGAAAATTTATAGAAAAATTGAGTGCAAGTCTAATTCTTCCATTTGCTATCATTAGTTTGCTTGGAGGAGCAAAGGAATTCAAGAATTAATTGAAGGGGGGATTCAGCTCATACACTCCATTTAGGCAATGATGTGTTTTGTTTGATTTTATTGATTAATTAGATGTTATTTGAGTTGAATTTGATGGGTTTGGTGGTTAATTGCATCAATTGATGCTAATTGATAAAAAAGCCTAATTTTTCATAGCTAAATTGAAGTTGTAAAAAAAGGTTTGATGATTTAGTGTTAGATTATGATAATTAATGTTAGAATATATTAATTGGATGTAAATAGGTGACTAAATAGTGATTAATTTGTTGTAAAAATCAAGTTGTAATCCAATTGTTCTATTTGATGCATTTGAAGGAATTCGGTGGAGAACTTGTTTCCAAAGCTATTTGAAAGCTTAGGTGAGTCTAATATACATCTAATAACATGCCATTTGTGTTAAAATTGAAATTGGAAACTTAGTTTGGAATTTCATCTTTGGCCAAACCTGTCACGACCCGAATTCGCAGGCTGCAACGGTCCTAGGGTGCGGTAGATGCCGAGGCGACCGGCATCCGTAGAACCCATCAATCACTACAATACAATCACATACTATACTGCAGCGAAAATGTCACGACCTATCTCGGAAGTCGTGACGGTCCTAGGGTACGGGTGATGAATAGGAGACCAGTACCACGTAGAACCCAATAAACTATCTATATGTCATGCATCAAACAATTATCATTCAAAATAACTATAAAATGCTGAAGAAAATTCGACAGCATCTTCTCTAAAATTGGACTATGCCTAAGAAATCAAAACACACAAATAGCACTTCTATAATATTCATTCTCATCTCAAACATTATGATCCCTCTGGATCTCCAATCAATTTCACTATCATCATCTATCTCCAAAATCAATATATTT
>CANXYC010243383.1:0-19070 GCA_948193065.1 Aleurites moluccanus | reverse complement strand
AGAAGTGCTGATTTTCTTGTTTTATTTTTGGGTATAGCCATATTATAGAGGAAATACTGTCGAATTTTCTTCAGCATTTTTAAGCTAATTAAGTTGTTTATCTGATTTGCATGCCATATAGTATAGTTAATTGGGTTCTTCGAGGTACTGGTAGCTTATGCAACACCCGTTTCTTAGGACCGTTGCGACTCCCGAATTGGGTTGTGACACTTACTCTGATAGCCTTGTTCTCCTATCTTCCTCTAACTGCTTTGTCCCGTATTTCCATCTCTCATTCTCTGCTCTCTTTTTGTCCTCTCATCTTTATATTTTTCTTCCATTTGAGTTGCACTATCAATCAACTTTGTTAAGGATGTGAACTCCACTACTAACAGTGAGTTGTGAAGGGAAGCAAGCAGTCCTCTTCTGAACCTATGGATCTTTGCAGCTTCATTAGGAACAATTTGTCTAGAAAATTTTGCTAGCCTCAAAAATCCCTTAGCATACTCCAGTACAATCAAACTTCCCTGCTCTAATCTTTCAAATTGTATCATATGTTTACTCTTTTCTCCCTCTATAAGGAACTCATTAAGCATAGCCTGTTTGAACTCAGCCTAGGTAGGCAGATTATCTCCATACAACCGCTCCCTAATGTGCCTCTCAAACCAATCCCAGGCTCTATCCTTAAGCAGTAAACCAATCAACTCAATAGCCCTGGTATCAGAACAAGGCAACATCTTCACCACCTTTTCTAGGTGATCTATGAAAGGGCTAGGGTCATTTCCCTGCTCACCTCCAAATTCCGATAGTCCAAGTTTCGGAAAACTGAACATAATAACTCTCTCTTCATCAATAATCCGTCTAACTATCGGTGCTACAGGTGTAACCATAGGAGGTGGCACTGCTACTGATGGAGGAATTACAGGTGTTCGGGGTGGTACAGGCATATTATCTAGCATGCGTCGCCTCAACTCTTCTATTTCTTTCCTTAACTGCTCAATTTCCCTCATCAATGCTTCATTCATTATATTAACATTCTCTGCCACAACCTCCTCTTCTCTTCCTCTTCTTTTTCTTATCTGTGGCGGTTCAACTGATTCATCTCTATCTGGTACTACTTAGGAAACTTTCTCAGCCTCCCTTCTCCTACCAGATCGAGAAGTACCCCACCTAACAGATTCTGGACGAACAGCACCTTTGCCCTGTCCCCTACCTCTCGGACGTCCTTGTGGCGGCATATTCTATAAACACATAAAAGGAATAGATATCTATTGGCAGAACATAGTTGAACACATAATAGATAACAACAATTGACGTTACAGAAATCCTAATGCTCTATGGTACACTTATACAATTAAGACACTTATACCTAGTTAATTATGTTTCCTTTATTTCTTTGCTCCGATACCAACTCTATCACATCCCCCATTTTAGGAGATATGACAGTCCTAGGGTATGGGCAAGGCATAAGGACACCTAAACCCGTAGAACCCCATTCTGCATTTCTATAGAAAATTTGCCATAACTACTTTACTTTTACAATCGAATACCTAGGACCCAAAGTCCCTCTCTTCATAACCAACATTAACACAACCTGTACAAATCAACACTTATGTTCCCATACTCAGCCCATACTACAATATACATGCCACATTTATTATCATTTTCCCCAATTTAATACTTTACACTACATATATAGTGTCATAATTACATCTCAGTAACATAGCTTCATTTTACATTGTCATTGCTAAATTCATTATTACATATCATAGAGCTACTATAGAAAGATCCATAAATATAAATAAGGAGTCATTACGTAGATAAGGAAAATTCCACTCTTGAAGGAAGAGAGAGGAAATGGAATCGTCGGTATCTATCAAATCCTGAAAAGGATAAATTATAATGGGGTGAGAGGAATCTCAGTGAATAACATATATATTCCTTCACTTGTGAGGCTAGGTGCTCACAAGAAAGGTTATTCAATAACAAATTACAATATTCTCGGATAGTAATATCAATGCCAAGAAACAAGGTTTCCAATGGAATTTAATATCAAGTTTCAAGTACAGCATAGTTCAATAGGAATAATCATATAATCAATGACATTGGTCACTTGCAAGAAAACACTGTGAACCAAATGTTCTATATCCATGACAGTTAGCAACATCCAATGAACAATAGACAGAGGGTACAATTAAATAGTATGTCAATAGTCATACAGTTGATCAGACTGTATGTCTAGGACCTTAATCCCCTCCTAGATAGGGTCCCCAATATAATATACTATGCACAATGCCCGATGAACAAACATCTACCCCATCAGGAGAGTAGTACTATCAATGGTCTCATATATAGGGTAAGTAAAAATATTGTCCAATAATGAACATCAATCAATATATTTAACAATGGCTATATAATCAAGAAACTTTAATAATAATGCAATTTCTTAGGGAAAATTCAAGGAAACAATATGCAAATGTGACAAGTAAAGAAATATATATGTTACTCACCCCAAAATTCCAATGTGTCCAACCACCTAGCACAAACTAAAAGAGTGGTCTTCCACTTCCTTGTCTTTTCCTTTATCTCTCCTTTGTGCAGCTATAAAAAAATATAAATCTCAATTTAGAAACCTAATTACATTAAAATACAACAAGCAAACCTAAATTCTAGACAACATCCAGAAATCCTGAAATTTCTACCCAAGCATACTCTCATATTTTACTTATAACATTTAGGTAAAGGTCCAAATACTACTCTATTTTTACTGAATTTTAGCTAAGATATAGTGATACATTTCTCATGTTTTGGCTTTCTCCTGATTCATACCTTAAAGTCCTCATATTTATCAATTTTAGAAGGGTTACATTTCTAAAATCCCTAATCCGAGCCAGTCTGTCTCAGGGTCCATAGTTAACAATACAGTGAGAATTTGATAAAATTTCCAAAAGACTAAATATTTCTGACATTATATCTACAACGTTCATGTTTTGAATATTGTCAAATTCCTACATTAAAGGCCTCAAAACTTAGCTCCAACTTTCTACTGAGTCTCAAGAATTTCACAGAAATGAAACCCCATCCGAATCAGTTATGTTTGGAGATTCATATCTCCCAACACATAAGGATTCAGTCAAAATATTCTGAAGAACATATATTCTACACATACACAGATACAACTTTTGTGTTTTGTATATTTTCAAATTCTATCCCTAAGGACAAGAAAATAGAGCCCAAATTTTCTATCAAGCCACAGGGAATTTCTAAAATAGAAAATTTCAGAATTCCCAATCACTTTCTCTACTCTAAACATATCATCCTATCATTTAATCATTCAAATAACTCATCAAAAATAAATTTCAAAACTTGTTAAGAAATTTACCTTAAAAAAAAATTGTTCCAAATCTCTATCTAAGCCCAAATAATTCAATTAGATGTTGGGGAAAACATTATTTGTGAAAGGATTTATGCTAAATCAAGAGATTTTAGGAAGTTAAAAAGAAATTTTCCATGGATACAAGTTTGGAATTTTCGGCCATGGAAGGAGAAAAGAAGAAGATGATAGCTTCCTTTGATACTTACCTATTTATATAACACGTGGTCCAATAAAATTAGAAAAAAAGAAAAAAGAAAAAATAATATAATTAAATCATTTTAAATTATATATATATATAATTAGTTAGTTACTTTTGTTAACTTTTTAGACTAATTCTTGATTAACTAGCAATTAATTAATTAATTAACTCTTAAGTATTTTCAATTTACTTTGTTATAATTTTTAATACTCTAGTATTTTCAACTATGTTCATATTGCCTATTTTATTCGATTTAATTCCCATTTAAATTCTATAATTTACTCTAATGTCTATTTTCCATTATCCTTGATAAATTTTCGGTTATTGCCCTTTGGAGAATTAAAAAAAAAAATTCATACCCGATTTGGATTTTCTATTATAATCATTCGGGTTATTATACATATACATATATTTCATCCATCAATGCATTCATCAATGCTTACATGCAGAGTTAAATTAAATATATCAACTCACAACTTGATGACTATTAACTAGCTAACTCTCTTTGGAACGCTTGAAATCTGACAGCTAGAAAACTCCTGAATACCTAGACCGAATAACATAGAGAAGATATTAGAACATAAAAGATACATATTAACTTTAATAAATTTATGAAATGACTCCTAAGAATTTGTCAAAATTTCGACAGAACCTCCCTTAAAATTAGGATATAACCTTTGAAACAAAAATAAAAGCACTTCTAATAATCAGTTCATTGATTCAAATTCAATGCAACCATATCAATTGACCCCTCCTGGTCTCTATCTCAACAAATATTTTTATAACGGTCTAATAAATATCTCAATCTAACTCTACTCATTAATTCATCAAATGAAAGTCAATCTTGACATCCAATTAATTCCATTTATTTAATCTATAAAAATTTCATCATCTGCATAAAATCTCGAAAATACTAATTTGATAATAATATCAATCATCAATTAAATTCTTAAAATAATTAATTTAATAATTATCTTTCGATTTACTATATCCCAATATAAAGTCTTGACATATTCCAATTCAATTCTAACATTTAATCTATCATTACTAACATACCAGAAATAATAATAGTAGCAAATAATCCATCTATCAAACTAATATAAGTATCTTAATTTAATCTTCTTTATAGATTTAATTTAATAACCAATTTCATTAAATTACTCCAAAATAATTTAACTGCTTAAATTCTCCCATACCAGTATAAATATTCATCTATTTTCACAAATTTATCTCCAATCATACTCCAAATAATTAATAATTAATTTTAGAACAATTTAAAATATACTTAAAATTTGTCTAAAACCTACGCTTGTCCTGGCTTTGGTCTCCGATCAGGGCAAAATTAGTGTCATAAGAAAGCCCATAAAAAATGGAGTCTGAAAATGGCCTCCTTCTATTGACAGTTGCCACCGATCGCCAAAATTGGAATTTCAAAGTTTCGATAGCCAAAACTTTCTCCGCCGGATTTCTTCCCCATTGGCCATCCTTTCCCTCCATGATTGGTATCAAATGAAAGCTCATGAAGAGAGCTTTCCATTGATATCAAGATTGCCGGAAACCGCCACTAAAATCGATCGGAAACACCATCTAATTTTTTTTTTCTGCATTCCTCTTCACTATCCATTTCTTTGCTTCATTTCTTGGTTTCCTTTTCATTTCATTTTCGTCCTGCTTCTTCATTCCATTTCCTCGTTCCATTTTTGCATTCCATTTTCTTCTTTCTTTGTTATATATATATATATATATATATATATATATATATATTAAGAAGAAAATGTTTCCATAACTTTCATCCTTTTCTCCTCTCTTTTTTTTTTTTTTTAACACATTTATATATAATAATAATATAATATAATAATATTATAATTTAAAATTTTAAAAAATATTTTGTAAATATAATTTAATATTCTATAAATAAATAATAAATTTTAACAATATAATAATAATAATAATAATAAAATCTTAATTTAAATATTAACTAATAAAATCCCTAAATAATTTAAAATATTAAAATAATTAACTCAATCATTAATAAATAACTAATAATTTATAATTAAAAGTTAAATCTTAAAAATCTTATTTTTTCTCTACTTAATATAATAATAAATTATTGTACAATCGAAAATATTTTAATATTCATTAAATATCATTAAAATATTATTACTTCTTGATAAAATAATATTTTAAAATTAATAATAAAAAAAATTTTGAGTGTTATAATTAAGTATCACTGTATTCATTTTAGGGAATGAGATTGAATCATAAGACATGAAGTTATTTTTACAATATTTTTATCGATATTGCTATTGCAGTAACATATTCGATATATAAAAAAATATTAACATATCATTACTTGTAAATATTTTATACAAATTCAAAGTTAATTCTTAAAACATAATATATTTTAAAATAAAAGATAATGTTTAAAAATAAAATTAAATAAAAGATAATGTATAAAAATAAAATTTACTTATTCAAATACCTGAATTAAAATATTATTAAAATAAAAAATTTCAAACTCTTGAACAATAAAACTATCAAATGCATTATATTATATGCTAAATAAATCATGTTACATAAAGATGTAACATATAATATTTTTTTACATCCAATATAAAATAATTATATATTCTAAAATAAATAAATATCATTATACATTAATCCACATTAAAATATTGGAAACAAAATGAAATAACTTATAATTACGGAAAAAAAATCATACATATCATATCTATCAAAATATTATTAAAATATTTTCAAAGATGTTAATAATCACATATTTCTTTATTCACAAAATTAATTTTGATTTTGTTTGCAGAACTATGTCTATTAGAACAATAGTATATATAGATAAATAAACAAATGTAAACAAATGAAATGAATAAATATGTGCAAATAAATTATGATAATATGATAAAACTGGATAGTATAAAAACCAAAAAAACTATAATCTAATCATTAAAAAAAAAATTCTAAAACATATAAATATAATATTATTATTAATAAAAAATAATGAGACATAAATTATAAATATAAATGCAATCATAGTACAAGAATTTTCTATAAGAATAATAAACTTATATATTTTAGTACATTTTCATAAATATAAATAATTTATTAAGAAAGTAAAATAAATAAGATGCATGAAATTAATATTTTAAGGGTAGAAAAATTTACATTGATTTAATTACTTAAAAATATAGAATCGCGTTGATAATATGTTATAAAAATAAAAAGAATAAGAATAAGAATAAGAATAAAAACAAGAAAACAATAATAAAAATATAGAAAAGAGTTTTTTATTATCTTTTTGATATTACTTATAAAGTAATAGAAACTCCTATTCATAGGGTTTCTCTCCACCATAAGTTACAATATATAAACTCACCATAAATTACAATAAAATTCACAATAAGTTACAACTTATAAATAATATAATAAAACTAAACATAATATACCAAATAAATACACCAAGTAATGGTGTAATGAGATATATGAAGAAACGTATAAAATAATGGAGTAGTAAGAAAGATAAAAGGACATTCACAATAATTTATATATTTATAACAATTTATATATATTTTTATTTTAATTAAATTTAAAAGTAGGGATGTAAGTGCTAATTAAATTAAATTAAATTTTAAAGATTAAAAGGTAATTTATTCAAAAGTGAAAATATGGGCAATGAAATAGTAAAGGGTATTTTGATTATTTTATTAAAATTTAATAGAAAGTGAAAGAAAATAAATATAATGACTAAATTATTTTATAAAATTAAAATATATGTACTAATTAGTTAGTATTTTAAAAAGTCAGAATGCAAACGTCAATTACATCATATCTCAAGAATTAAAAAGTAATTATTTATGAAATTTTTTTTTTGTACATCTAACTAAAATTAAAAATAATAAGTTTTAAATATACTCAAAAAATAATTATTTTAATTAAATATACAAATATTAATTATTTTAATTTAATATATAAAAATTAATTTAAGTAATTTAATTTATTTTAATTTAAATTAAATATAAAAAGAAAATAAATTAAATAATAAATAAAAATAATTATTTTATAAAAAAAGTATTTTTATTTTAAATTAAATATGCAAAAAATAAAAAATAAAAAAATTATATATATATATATATATATATATATATATATAAAGAATAGATGTAAGTGTTAATTAAGCGAAATTTTAGATATTAAAAAATAAATTACTCCAAAAAAATGAAAAATTAATTTATCCTAAAAATTTATACTTTAAAACATGAATTTTTATGACTTTAATACCTATTTTTATATATATTTAATATCTTTATATATATATTCTAGTTTCATCAATAATTTGTGTGTTATATATAAGAGTAGAAAATTTTATTTTAAATTTAAAATTTTAAGTAGATTATTTTTTCTTACTTTCATATTGATTTTATGTTATTTAATTATTTTGCTTACTTAATAATCGACTTATTGTATATTTATGTATTAATAAAAATAGTTATTAAAAATAAAATATTATCAATTAATCACGCTTTTAGATAATGCACGTGCAATAATAAAAGGTCAAATCAGGTTATTGTTTATTTTTTAGTTTCCTCCTTCCCTAGAACTCTTCGAAGAGAAAAAAACAACACTCTGGAGATAATTGGTTTATAAAAGCTTAGTCTTCATCCTGAGTATCATCTGCAGCTAAAAGATGATTAAGTGTGATCTTTCGCCTTTTTTGTTCTGAAGAGGCTTCCTTGTTATCATCATCTTCTTCGCCCCTCCTCTTAACCTTTTCATCTTCCTGCTCTAGCTCATCCTCAATAGCAGCAGCTTCACCACCACCACACTCTGATTTATCTTCCAATGATGACTTTGGATTGGATTCTTCAGCTTCCTCTTTAGGATTGAGATTTCTCTTTTTAGATAACTGCTCACTTTCTTCTAGAAACAAACGGTTTTCTTCCCTGCTTGCAAGATCAAGAGGGCTCTTTCCTGCTTTTGTCTTAGTAGTAAGGCTTGCACCCTTCTTTACCAAGTACTTTACTAGCTCAAGATTAGAACCTTGAGCAGCATAATGGAGCGGAGTTAGGCCCTTTCGGGTGGAAGTTTTGACAGAGACCCCAGATGAAAGCAGAATCCGGACAACTTCTAAATGACCCTTTTGGGCAGCAAAATGAATTGCACCCATGTCATCCATAGCAGCAGCACCAACATCAGCCTTCTGCTTGCAGAGGTAACTCACCACATCTGCATGCCCTGACCAAGCTGCTAAATGCAATCTATGGGACGAAGTTACTTTTGTCAAGGAAACAATATTGTTAAGGCTGGCCGAGTTCTTCAGAAGTTCACATCAGAGGTCAACACGAAACACAGCAAAGTAACATAACAATTAAAACCAGCAAATGTCATGAAAAGAAAAGAAAACGAGAGAATAATAACAGACAAAAGTAGAAAGTGAAAACCAACAAATAACAGCATGTGTTGTCATTTTCTTAGCTTCCTTCCACAGATCAAACTTCAACAGCTAACATATTGTCTAGGATAACACAAAATATAAATAAATATGCCCTTCCGACCTCTAATTTGGTAATTCTCAAATACAAATGCTCTAAGGACACTCGTATTATTTTCAGTTGTTACTAGAAACAAATGCGTCAAATATTCTACTCTTACTTGTACATTTATTGTTAGTGTTTATTATACCAGTATCACAATTTATGTTTCATAGATAGGAGTCCAAGTCCAATAAACATTAAGAGCATGTTTGGTATACCCTATGATTGGGAATAGAATCCTATTCCAAGAATAAAATTCCTTTTTTTTTTTTTTTTTTTTTTTGCTATGATACACAAATAATGTCAAGTCCATTTTTTTTTTTTTACATTTGAACAATTCCAATAACTTCAATTTTTATTGAAATGATATATATATTTGCAAGTATAATTATAAATCTAATCAATAAATTCTATTTACTTATTTAAAAATTGAACTTGGAAATAGATGTGTTAGGTTTTGGAATCCTATTCCACTTGGATTCCGATTTCAAGGTGTACCAAAGAAGGTTTAGAGTTATATTTGAGTCAACAAATTTGACGTTTTCTTATTAATAAATATTAGGATTTATTTGGAAAGATAGTCATTTAAAATGATAAAATATTTAAATTTGAGATTATGTTATTTTTTTTATGATTTACACTTAAAATATGAATCCAAATCCTCAATAGTTTCAAATAACACCTATCCAAATAGATCCTTAGAGAATTTTCCAGCTATTGGGTCTTTCGGTTGTGTGGTGCAATTCAACCTTATGTATGTATGGTGCCTATGGAAGATTGGTTATCAAACTTAAGACTAAAGGTGAAGCATAGGAACTTATTAGTTCAAATTTGCTAGCAATTCACATGTGAAATTCTGCTATCGAAACCTACAAACTTTTCAATAAAACCCTAATTTTCACTTCCCCAAAGAATCCTAAATACTATCCAAAATTAGTGCTGAATGGCCCAAATTTTCCTAGTCTTGATTTAGATCCCTAATCAAACCTCTTTCACAAACCCTGATCATCCATGTAACTTCCACCTTTTCTAGCTTTCAAATAAACACAAGTACAGCCAGTTGACTATAGTTTGCAAGCTATCTTATATTGACTTGGTATCGTACGAAAAATGTCCATTATAATGAATTTCATGAATTACAAGCAAATCAATGTTTAGAAGATACAAATGGAAGAGGTGGTCCTTAAAGAAGCCTTCCCATTTTGAATTCATTAAAATTAGAAATATACAACACATTAAGGAGCAAAAGGTTGAAGAATTAAGACTACATTACATGCTATGACAATAAAAGCAAAAGCAGCAACTAAATTGATCTATAAATAAAGCAACTATCAAAGTTAGATCAGCAGCTTAAAAGAGCAGAAACAATGGTCACGAATATGTAAAAAGCAAATACAAGGATAACAGAGCATCTTGTGAAGATAAAGAGTTGTAAACTATACAACCAAAAGTTCCAGAACCAATGCAGATAACATGGAACTAAGCTAACACAAGTCTACCAGTGAGTTCAGAATTGGGGTATATTTTGATAATTATTTTGTACTTTATGACTCCTGGTAGAGTCTTATCTCTATGCTTACTCAAGTCAATTAGCTGCTGAACAAGTATTTTATATCAGTAATTTCCAGATTTGGTGGAGTGGGCTGGGCTTATAGCAGCTTGGATTTTATTTAAGTGTACTTCAAATGGTTCTAAGAGTCAGTTATTTAGTCTGCTTGGTTTTGTATTTGGACTTTGGAGTCAAAAATCAACAAGGATTTGCAGTCGCCTATCAATTTTCTGAAGTTATTTTGAGTATATAATAGTGGTTTATTACCATTGGAGAAATCAAAAGATTTCCTAGCAATTGTGCTCGTTTGAATCTTGTGATGCCTACAACTCCTCTTCGGTTAGATGCCTAATGATTTCTAAATTTGAAGCTTAGAATCTTTTCCCCCTTTCTACTTTTCATTGCAGGCAGATCAGCAATCCTGTAAAAAATTGCAGATAATTTTTTCCAATCCAACCATAAACTTAGAGTGCTAAATTTTTTAACATAAACCCCTGTTTTCCTACAGAGATTCCAATCTAAATTTCAGTCAACCAAGCTGTAATACTTTAGTGAATCTGAAGCCCATTTAAAAGACTATTTTATACTAATACGTCACGACAAGACACTTCTATAAACATTTGAAATTTGATCCATCGAAGGTAGACCAAGATTCACTTGTAAAATTCACAAGTCAATAATTTGGAAAATGACCAGGGAATACAGAACTTTGATAGCACTAAAAAGCATTTTTAAGCAAATGTTAAATATTAAGGGTGACATAACTAAGTGAATGTAAAGCCATAAGGCAATATGGCCAATTTTTAATTAAGCAAAAGAGCAATTTAGAAGAAAATAAGACCCCAAATATGTTGTCTACCGGTCAGTTCTCAAAACACTCAGATAAAATAAACTTTTGATCTATATATATATATATATATATATATTATATTTGCTTGATCATAATAAGCCATTAAGCCTAACTTCAGGTTGTTACAATTCTTTAACCTCTTTGTTTTCCTTCTATTTCATTTTATTTTTAACTTCCAATTGGGCCTTCTGGTAAAAGCAACAAGATTCATAAAAGGTTCATCAACAGATCAGGTTATTCAAAATTCTGCAAGAAATCTTGTGGAACAGACTTCAACAGGATCTCTATATTAATTAAGGACATAGATGTTACATCCCACCAGAAAGTTCCAACATAACACTACCATGTACTATCAGGAGAGCATCAATAAACTATGCAAAGTTATCCTAACAATAAACAGCAAGTACACATAAAACAAAGGAACAGAACCTCGCCATTCAATAGGCATATACTGGTGCAGTCACATTGGAGGGTGCAACAATTAGCTTTCCAAGAGGAGACGTAATAGCACATTCATAAACAAGGGATGCAGTATTTTGTAAGGCAAATGGTTGAAATATAGGACACTAAGCACAAAGAGGGAGCAGATCTTTATGAGGTCAGTTTTGAAAAAAAAAAATATCAAATCCAAAGTGCCTTTGTATTAAAGTATAAACATCATTAAGTGGCATTTGCACGATAAACTAACCACAAAATCACATAGCGACAGGGATTCTTAACTTGTCCCCAAATGTAGTACTGCAATTCTCAGCCATAAGAAGTTAATAATATGCAGTTTCCCATTTTTGTCTCATCAAATATGTAGTCATCTAATCTCTCTCTCTCACACACGCGCGCAAATAGCACTTTAAATTTAGATGTAGCATCATACTAAAGCCACTCTTTCTTTTAGAACCACTTCATCCCATAAAATTATTGTTATAGCCTAATCCAAATTAAATATACTAACAATCTTAGAAAAATCCAAACCCAAAGAATCTAATTAGAACAAGCTTCTCCAATTATTTTACCCCACTTTTAATTAAAGAACAAATAATGTAATAAGATACTTATGAATTGTTCAAGAATCACTCAACCTAATGTTAAGATTTGCGGCCCTGTAGATGAGGATCCAAATTGAATAATAAGTTTTGAATCTCTAAAGTGCCTGCTCAACTGAAAGCTAAAATAAAGGCTTAAGACATATACAAGCATAAACCCACTTCTACTTTACCATAAAATTTAATTAATAATATGAAATTCCCTGGGATATAAATTTTGAACCTTTTGTTTAAAAGACTCTGGTAAGAAATATATAAAACCTAAAAGTTCAAGTTTGTGAGAACCAAGAAATTAAGGTTTATATCTTAATGCACTTGGGCTTGAAGTATTGACAAGCAAAAATTTTCCGATACATCTCCTTCAAGACTATTATAGGACAAGGACAATGGATTGAATTTTCCACCTTAAAAAGAGCAGTTCCCCCTAAACGTGCTCCAACATCGTTACGTTCATCTTGTGCTAAAATTCCATTTGTCCTCGATGGTGTCTTGATAGCACGTTAACTATACTTGTATTTTCTTTTCTATCCTTTGGAACGAAAACCGCACACAAACACAAACAAACAAATTCAATTCACCCTCACACTTGAAGAAGAACAAACGCAATCCAGAAATTAAAAATGTATCAATATGAGGCTCCGGTTGTTTCACGGAAACTATTGTTCTGGAAAACATTTTTTGTATTTTCTTATTTTTGTAGCTGAAAATAGTTTACCATTAATGGTAAACTAGGCGAATTTTTAGGAAAATGACTTCCTCTTTTCAAAACAGAAAAAAATCATTTTCCAAATTTTGACAAACTAACTTTTTTTTTTCATATTTAACAATAAAATTTTAAAATGAAACTCTTATAAGTTCTAAACATATTTATACTCTTATAAATTGAAGTCTTTGATATTTTTAACTAATTTTGATATTGACACCATACAACAAAAAATTAGTACTTCCGAAAAATACAAATTATTTTCCGAGAAATAAAAGGAGTCCGAAACCAAACAACTTATCGGCAAAAGTAAAACCCACAATTCAAATTGGAAGAGAAAAAAATATATACATATACAAACCACAAATTGAACTAATTCAAAGCAAAACAACAACTCTATCAGAAAGTATAAAACATGATGTTTATAACAAATCAGTAAGGAATGAGAACAAAACCATTAAAATTGAAAACAAGTTTTATAAAAAGATTAGGATACGGAGTTCTAGAGTGCTTATCTCTTGAGTTAACGGTCAAAGGGTTTGAACAGAGAATTGACTGAACCGAATTCAAGTCACCGGACCTTGCCGCTGCATGAAGCTGTAATTCGCCTCCTCCTCCACTTCCACTGTTCCTTCCCATTCTCTAATATATCGAACCTCAATTTTCCCTTCCCCTCTCTGTGCGCTCCACTTATAGAAGCTCTTAATTCAATAAAAACCCCAATATATATTATCTATTCTCAAAATTTACGGGTTTTCACGTTATTTATTAAATAATAAATTTTGTCTCCACTTAAAAGTTACATCCTCGTCCTTAACCCTTTTTTTTTTTAAATTAAAAATACAATAAATATTTTTTCTTTTATAATTTAACAGTATTTTAATTTTTTTTAAATATCAACTTAAAAAAAATAAAGTAAAAAAAATAATATTAGTAATAGAAATGTGAGAATTTTTTAAAATCTTAACAAAGCGAAAATAAAGCCAATCTTTTTAGAACAAAGATAATATATTTTTTATAACTCTAAAAATTATTTAAAATTTTTAATTTTTAAATTTTATTCTAATTTTTAATTTTAATTAAATAAAAAAAATTAAAATTCAACATATCATTATATTAAACTAACAAAATAATTATATTAATTTTTTATTATTCTACATTATAGTTTTCATCTTTGAAAAAAAAATCATTTTCTTACTTTTCTTCTTTTCCATTTCTATTTAAAAAATCTAACTCTTTTCTTTTTTTACATTATGACTTCTGCCTCGAAACAGAAATGTAAAATTATGTTTCAAAAGAAAAAACATGTTTTTTTTTTCGTCTTTTAACCCCAAAAAATTTAATACATTAATAACTAATCCATAGCTTTATATAAGAAATAGAGTTTAGAAAAATATGAAAAAGAAAAAGAGATGAAAGGTAAATGAATTTTAAAGATAAAATTAAAAAGAACAAAGAAAATATTAGTTTATTTTAATTATATAATATTATTTGACTTAATAATTAACAAATTTTAATTAATTCAATTGAAATCCACTCAATGCACGAGCCGATGATTAGTATATTTTTTAATTTAATTTTGAAAATATATATTACATAGCTACTAATTTTAAATTTTAGGATGAATCATATATTTAAAAAAAAAAGAATCGATTAATAAATTAAATCTATGTATTAATGACAATAATAATTAATATCAATCAATATATCTATATCTATGATCTATAATATCTATTTATTATAATATAATATTGATAGGAGGGATCATATAAAAATGTCATTACTAATTTATCATATTTGCTAAATTAAATGTCTATTATTATTGTTGTTGTACATGCAAGTAAATCTCGCTATGGTAAATTTTTATACTTTTTTATAATTTTTTTATGTTATGGTATATATATTTTCTTTATATTAATATTTAAAAATATCAAAAAATAATGATTAAATTTAATAAAAGAAAAATAGTTCATGTATATAAAGTATTTTAAGAAAATATAAATTAAAAAAAAAAAGAATATGATTTTGTGCGAACTCATGACTAGTTTCTAATAAAAAGACTTTCTACAAAAGGTTAACTTGGAGATCTTACAACAACCTGACTTTTGAGGTAAGTTGATTCTCGTAAGGTCAGGGAGTAGTTGTATAACATGGTATTATCAGGCCCCACGTCATCGGTGCATATGGCTAGGACTTATCCTTGCTGCAACTAGGACTTAGGGGATCTTAAAGGTAGGGCTTACCTAGTTCATAAAAATCTTACAGTTCCCTCGACAAACTTAAGAAAACTATAAAGGAAAACTCAAGGCTGGCTCGTTAGAAGGTTTTGAAGTGCTTCACAACTGGAGGTCTTTGAGAGATATCTAGAATTGTAGGGCTTTTGCATGTTGCATGAGAAAGGTTTTGTATGATGATCCATGTGTGGAGAGGGTGGGGGATGGGAGTGGGATCATACTTGAGGTTGTCGATGATAATATCCTATAAACTAGTTGTGGGCTCTGATTCCCATTCAGGGCTTTGGTGTTAGTGTAGTATGCCTTAAAACAATGCTACTGATTTTTTTATTTTATTTTATTTTTTATAACTTTATAGGCTTCTACCACCACTTGAATATGAAGAAACAAGTTAAAATATTTATATTTAGTTTTATTCAAACTTCCTAATTAATAGAACCTCCTAAACAACCACAATGTAGCTTTCAAAATAGTTTTAAGGTTATTTGTCAACCAAAAAGCCCGAAAGCTTCCTTTTTAGCTTTTAACCCAAAACTTCCCATTTGATCAAAATCCCAAATAGGAGCCCTTCTAATAGCTAAATTGGCATAAAATAGATCTAAAATCTTCCAAAATTTGAAGAAAATTTGGATTGGGGGGTGGTGGAGGCGAGCGACAGTGCGCATGAATGGGTCCATAGCTTGTCGACTAGCGAAAGGGCCATATGGTCTTTCCATAGCCCGTGCGGCCCTACAACCAGTCATATGGTTGTGGCAAGAAGCTACAAGCTAATGGTTGATACACAGGCTTGACGACGCACTGCGCGCCCGTTCTTGAGTCTGATCCGTCCGAAATGACTTGAAACTTTTCAAAAATCTTTAAAATTATTTCTAAACTCTTTTTAACTAAGAAAACAACTTAAATTAGCTTTAGGCTTGCACGAGTCTGACGGCTCGCCCTAAACTGACCTGCGACCGCCTGCAGGCTCAATTTGTACTCGGATTACTGAATATAGCCCGAAATGACTCAAATTCATTTTAAAATACATTTTGATACATTTTATAATAAAATATAAAACTGTGAACACTCATTTTTATACCCCTCGGACTCGCATCGACCCAAACGACATTCTCCATAATCGAACCCACGCCCAGACAGACCCGGAATGGCCTCAGAACGAAGTCGGATCACAAGTGTCGCCCTCCAGGCTTGGCATTGCCGCCAAAGGGGGGTGGCGGCGCCTGGGTGACAGCGTGGCTCCTTGTGGAGGCTGCTGCCCTCTTTCAGGGCCTGTGCCGCCAAGGTACTGGGGCGATGCCACCACACCCTTTTGGCAGCAATGCTTGCTCTTGACGGCGGCAGCGACGATCTACATCCGATTTTTTTCGAATCCCACATCGAAAATTGATGGGATTCGACCCCCGAAACTCCTATTATAAGTAGAGAGCCTCCCCCCACCTTCTAAACAACAACGAAGGAATGACACACAGAAACACACCAAGACTCACGGAAGCAAGGAAAAAAAGATAAGAAATCATTTTCGTCACTAGATTTCGTCTTTTTTTCCTCTCCAACTGATATTTTCTTCTTCTTTACCTCTCTTTCGATTTAAAAGAGTTGCTATGAGGGGCGTATTGAGCCTCTCAGTTGAATCTTTCCTCGAAGCAAGGTCCCTCCGGAGATTCGCTTTCTTAAGAGCTGAGAAGGCATCCCGACTCATCACCTCGAGGCATCATCCGATCCAAGGTGGAACTCCGGCCCGGAAGAGCACTCCACCCGCCAGCATCCCTAAAAGCTACGACAAAGGTACGTTCTACTAACTCATCTTCTTTATTTTGGTAGAGTATTAAAATAAAGAATCAAAACATGATAAATTGGGCATAAAATCAACCCTCCTTTGCTAGAAGGAAGAACTGCGTGGGTTTTGATTCTCATTCGACGGGATACGCAGACAAGCTGTATGAAAGTTTCAAATCCGAAAAACGACAAAACCATCTCCTTTCTTTTGATTATTTGCTTAATTTTATTTGTTAAATATACTGTTTGGGGAATGTGTGATTGACCTGGAACCCATAAGGACTAGAGTTGATATCCCCTATTTTCGAGGTTTTGAGATGTAATAATTTACTTTTATCGCTCCCTTTAATTGTTTTATTCGATTATATTTCAATTGTTCATGCATTTATTTGCTCATACATTTTATATGTCATTCCTTAATTGTTCATGAAAATCATTTTAAATTAAGGTTAAAATTGAAAGTCAAGTTCAACCGAAAACCTTGTCCCCGAATCCTCTTTGGTTTTCAAAGACTAGTGCACTTTTTTCCTTTGGGATAAAATTGGAGTCAAAAATGGGATTTTATCTTAAATTTTCCCTACAAAAATAACTTAAGGTGGCGACTTCAAAACATCAAAATCATTTTCAAATAAAAGGCGCTAAACTCGTCTCCTCCGTGAGAAATTGCCCCATAATGAGCACTCTGATGCCCTAATGCTCTCTTTTTCTCTCGAAGAGAGCAGGTCCGGACAGTGGTGCTAGGGCGAGGCCTCACAGCTGGCGACTCCACTGGGGAAAAACTTTTTTCAAAAGTTAAAGAGAACTACTAATTGGTTGAAAATCTTTTTTAAAATGACTTTTTACTTGCCTTTTGGTTTAACCTTGATTTTCATGCATCACTACATCACCAGTTACGAAATGCAAACTTTGGATAGCGAGTAGCATTGATCCGACAACTCTCTTTGAGTATGTTGGGAGATAGCGAAAGCATCCACCCCGCGACGAATCCTCAAATACTTTGAGGTGTAACGAGTAGTAGTACTGTTGGACCCACGCGAAAACTCATTGTTTCACATGTGGTTAGGTATATCACTGCTCTAGTGTGACGGGTACCCTTAAACCAAACCACCTAGCCTTCATGTAATGGACATTTGACCTTGGACCTTAGGGCCCATGAACCATAATAGTGTAAAAATTGTCTTCATGAAGCCTATTTTCTTCATGCATACATACATCCATGCATGACCATGCATTCATGCATTTGTGGACTAAGAACCAATGAGTCAATGGTCGAAGCCCAAAACTTTGAACCCATTAGACCACCTGCAAAACCCAAAGCCCAAAACTTTGAACCCATTAGATCACCCACAAAAAATCTTCAAACCTTACCTTGTTCCATCCTTGTTTAAGTTTTGGACCACCTTGACCTAATTCCGAATGTTTCTTTTGACAGGTACAAATGGAAAGCACAGCACCCGATATAGAGGCCATAGAAGTAATGTTAGCTAGCCTACTCAAGAAACAAGAAGATAACTTCCAGGTTGCCCTAAGCCATGCCCTTAATACGCAATGCCAATCCATCCTTAGTGAGGTCAAAACCATGATGGGCCAAGGAACAAGTACCCCCCAAGTTGATGCCCCTAATGCATCTTCGTCCCTTCCACCAAACCCTATTATTGATCTGACAAATAATGGGAGAGCTCCTAAAACTACCATTCCACCACCTACTATCAATCTGACCGGTCGCACTATGCCATCCTCCTCCCCGAATCTTTTTCATGGAGGAGAGAATTCCAACTCGACAGAAACTAAGAAGTTAATGGACAAATTTGAAGCTATGGA